>OY282640.1:103840008-103919785 GCA_958299015.1 Tetanocera ferruginea | reverse complement strand
TCATTTTCATTTCATTTTCATTTCATTTCATTTCATTTTCATTTCATTTTCATTTCATTTTCAATTCATTTTTCATTTCATTTCATTTCATTTCATTTCAATTTCATTTTCATTTCATTTTCATTTCATTTTCATTTCATTTTCATTTCATTTTCATTTCATTTTTCATTTCATTTTCATTTCAATTTTCATTTCATCTTTCATTTCATTTTCATTTTCATTTTCATTTCATTTTCATTTCATTTTCATTTCATTTTCATTTCATTTTCATTTCATTTTCAATTTCTTTTCATTTCATTTTCATTTCATTTTCATTTCATTTTCATTTCATTTTCATTTCATTTTCATTTCATTTTCATTTCATTTTCATTTCATTTTCATTTCATTTTCATTTCATTTTCATTTCATTTTCATTTCATTTTCATTTCATTTTCATTTATTTCATTTCATTTTCATTTCATTTTCATTTCATTTTCATTTCATTTTCATTTCATTTTCATTTCATTTTTCCATTTCATTTTCATTTCATTTTCATTTCATTTTCATTTCATTTTCATTTCATTTTCATTTCATTTTCATTTCATTTTCATTTCATTTTCATTTCATTTTCATTTCATTTTCATTTCATTTTCATTTCATTTTCATTTCATTTTCATTTCATTTTCATTTCATTTTCATTTCATTTTCATTTCATTTTCATTTCATTTTCATTTCAATTTCATTTCATTTTCAATTTCATTTTCATTTCATTTTCATTTCATTTTCATTTCATTTTCATTTCATTTTCATTTCATTTTCATTTCATTTTCATTTCATTTTCATTTCATTTTCATTTCATTTTCATTTCATTTTCATTTCATTTTCATTTCATTTTCATTTCATTTTCATTTCATTTTCATTTCATTTTCATTTCATTTTCATTTCATTTTCATTTCATTTTCATTTCATTTTCATTTCATTTTCATTTCATTTTCATTTCATTTTCATTTCATTTTCATTTCATTTTCATTTCATTTTCATTTCATTTCATTTCATTTTCATTCATTTTCATTTCATTTTTCATTTCATTTTCATTTCATTTTCATTTCATTTTCATTTCATTTTCATTTCATTTTCATTTCATTTTCATTTCATTTTCATTTCATTTTCATTTCATTTTCATTTCATTTCATTTCATTTTCATTTCATTTTCATTTCATTTTCATTTCATTTTCATTTCATTTTCATTTCATTTTCATTTCATTTTCATTTCATTTTCATTTCATTTTCATTTCATTTTCATTTCATTTTCATTTCATTTTCATTTCATTTTCATTTCATTTTCAATTCATTTTCATTCATTTCATTTCATTTTCATTTCATTTTCATTTCATTTTCATTTCATTTTCATTTCATTTTCATTTCATTTTCATTTCATTTTCATTTCATTTTCATTCATTTCATTTCATTTTCATTTCATTTTCATTTCATTTTCATTTCATTTTCATTTCATTTTCATTTCATTTTCATTTCATTTTCATTTCATTTTCATTTCATTTTCATTTCATTTTCATTTCATTTTCATTTCATTTTCATTTCATTTTCATTTCATTTTCATTTCATTTTCATTTCATTTTCCATTTCATTTTCATTTCATTTTCATTTCATTTTCATTTCATTTTCATTTCATTTTCATTTCATTTTCATTTCATTTTCATTTCATTTTCATTTCATTTTCATTTCATTTTCATTTCATTTTCATTTCATTTTCATTTCATTTTCATTTCATTTTCATTTCATTTTCATTTCATTTTCATTTCATTTTCATTTCATTTTCATTTCATTTTCATTTCATTTTCATTTCATTTTCATTTCATTTTCATTTCATTTTCATTTCATTTTCATTTCATTTCTTTCATTTTCATTTCATTTTCATTTCATTTTCATTTCATTTTCATTTCATTTTCATTTCATTTTCATTTCATTTTCATTTCATTTTCATTTCATTTCATTTCATTTTCATTTCATTTCATTTCATTTTCATTTCATTTTCATTTCATTTCATTTCATTTTCATTTCATTTTCATTTCATTTTCATTTCATTTTCATTTCATTTCATTTCATTTTCATTTCATTTTCATTTCATTTTCATTTCATTTTCATTTCATTTTCATTTCATTTTCATTTCATTTTCATTTCATTTCATTTCATTTTTCATTTCATTTCATTTTCATTTCATTTCATTTCATTTTCATTTCATTTCATTTCATTTCATTTCATTTTCATTTCATTTTCATTTCATTTTCATTTCATTTTCATTTCATTTCATTCAATTTTCATTCATTTTCATTTCATTTCATTTCATTTTCATTTCATTTTCATTTCATTTTCATTTCATTTTCATTTCATTTCATTTCATTTTCATTTCATTTTCATTTCATTTTCATTTCATTTTCATTTCATTTTCATTTCATTTTCATTTCATTTTCATTTCATTTTCATTTCATTTTCATTTCATTTTCATTTCATTTTCATTTCATTTTCATTTCATTTTCATTTCATTTTCATTTCATTTTCATTCATTTTCATTTCATTTTCATTTCATTTTCATTTCATTTTCATTTCATTTTCATTTCATTTTCATTTCATTTTCATTTCATTTTCATTTCATTTTCATTTCATTTTCATTTCATTTTTCATTTCATTTTCATTTCATTTTCATTTCATTTTCATTTCATTTTCATTTCATTTTCATTTCATTTTCATTTCATTTCATTTCATTTTCATTTCATTTTCATTTCATTTTCATTCATTTTCATTTCATTTCATTTCATTTTCCATTTCATTTTCATTTCATTTTCATTTCATTTTCATTTCATTTTCATTTCATTTTCATTTCATTTTCATTTCATTTTCATTTCATTTTCATTTCATTTTCATTTCATTTTCAATTCATTTTCATTTCATTTTCATTTCATTTTCATTTCATTTTCATTTCATTTTCATTTCATTTTCATTTCATTTTCATTTCATTTTCATTTCATTTTCATTTCATTTTCATTTCATTTTCATTTCATTTCATTTCATTTTCATTTCATTCATTTCATTTTCATTTCATTTTCATTTCATTTTCATTTCATTTTCATTTCATTTTCATTTCATTTCATTTCATTTTCATTCATTTTCATTTCATTTTCATTTCATTTTCATTTCATTTTCATTTCATTTTCATTCATTTTCATTTCATTTTCATTTCATTTTCATTTCATTTTCATTTCATTTTCATTTCATTTTCATTTCATTTTCATTTCATTTTCATTTCATTTTCATTTCATTTTCATTTCATTTTCATTTCATTTCATTTATTTTCATTTCATTTTCATTTCATTTTCATTTCATTTTCATTTCATTTTCATTTCATTTTCATTTCATTTTCATTTCATTTTCATTTCATTTTCATTTCATTTTCATTTCATTTTCATTTCATTTTCATTCATTTCATTTCATTTTCATTTCATTTTCATTTCATTTTCATTTCATTTTCATTTCATTTTCATTTCATTTTCATTTCATTTTCATTTCATTTTCATTCATTTCATTCATTTTCATTTCATTTTCATTTCATTTTCATTTCATTTTCATTTCATTTCATTTCATTTTCATTTCATTTCATTTCATTTTCATTTCATTTTCATTTCATTTCATTTCATTTTCATTTCATTTTCATTTCATTTTCATTTCATTTCATTTCATTTTCAATTTCATTTTCATTTCATTTCATTTTCATGTCATTTTCATTTCATTTTCATTTCATTTTCATTTCATTTTCATTTCATTTTCATTCATTTTCATTTCATTTTCATTTCATTTTCATTTCATTTTCATTTCATTTCATTTCATTTTCATTTCATTTTCATTTCATTTTCATTTCATTTTCATTTCATTTTCATTTCATTTTCATTTCATTTTCATTTCATTTTCATTTCATTTTCATTTCATTTTCATTTCATTTTCATTTCATTTTCATTTCATTTTCATTTCATTTTCAATTCATTTTCATTTCATTTTCATTTCATTTTCATTTCATTCATTTCATTTCATTTTCATTTCATTTCATTCATTTCATTTCATTTCATTTCATTTCATTTCATTTCATTCATTTTCATTTCATTTTCATTTCATTTTCATTTCATTTTCATTTCATTTTCATTTCATTTTCATTCATTTCATTTCATTTCATTTCATTTTCATTTCATTTTCATTTCATTTTCATTTCATTTTCATTTCATTTTCATTTCATTTTCATTTCATTTTCATTTCATTTTCATTTCATTTTCATTTCATTTTCATTTCATTTCATTTCATTTTCATTCATTTCATTTCATTTTCATTCATTTTCATTTCATTTTCATTTCATTTTCATTTCATTTTCATTTCATTTTCATTTCATTTTCATTTCATTTTCATTTCATTTTCATTTCATTTTCATTTCATTTTCATTTCATTTTCATTTCATTTTCATTTCATTTTCATTTCAATTTCATTTCATTTTCATTCATTTTCATTTCTTTTCATTTCATTTTCATTTCATTTTCATTTCATTTTCATTTCATTTTCATTTCATTTTCATTTCATTTTCATTTCATTTTCATTTCATTTTCATTTCATTTTCATTTCATTTTCATTTCATTTTCATTCATTTCATTTCATTTCATTTCATTTCATTTCATTTTCATTTCATTTTCATTTCATTTTCATTTCATTTTCATTTCATTTTCATTCATTTCATTCATTTTCATTTCATTTTCATTTCATTTCATTTCATTTTCATTCATTTTCATTTCATTTTCATTTCATTTTCATTTCATTTCATTTCATTTCATTTCATTTTCATTTCATTTTCATTTCATTTTCATTTCATTTTCATTCATTTTCATTCATTTCATTTCATTTTCATTTCATTTTCATTTCATTTTCATTTCATTTTCATTTCATTTTCATTTCATTTTCATTTCATTTTCATTTCATTTTCATTTCATTTTCATTTCATTTTCATTTCATTTCATTTCATTTTCATTCATTTTCATTTCATTTTCATTTCATTTTCATTTCATTTTCATTTCATTTTCATTTCATTTCATTTCATTTTCATTTCATTTTCATTTCATTTTCATTTCATTTTCATTCATTTTCATTTCATTTTCATTTCATTTTCATTTCATTTTCATTTCATTTTCATTTCATTTTCATTTCATTTTCATTTCATTTCATTCATTTTCATTTCATTTCATTTCATTTTCATTTCATTTCATTTCATTTTCATTTCATTTTCATTTCATTTTCATTTCATTTTCATTTCATTTTCATTTCATTTTCATTTCATTTTCATTTCATTTTCATTTCATTTTCATTTCATTTTCATTTCATTTTCATTTCATTTTCATTCATTTTCATTTCATTTTCATTTCATTTTCATTTCATTTTCATTTCATTTCATTTCATTTTCATTTCATTTTCATTTCATTTTCATTTCATTTTCATTTCATTTCATTTCATTTTCATTTCATTTTCATTTCATTTTCATTTCATTTTCATTTCATTTTCATTTCATTTTCATTTCATTTTCATTTCATTTTCATTTCATTTCATTCATTTTCATTTCATTTTCATTTCATTTCATTTCATTTTCATTTCATTTTCATTTCATTTCATTTCATTTCATTTCATTTTCATTCATTTCATTTCATTTTCATTTCATTTTCATTTCATTTTCATTCATTTTCATTTCATTTTCATTTCATTTCATTTCATTTCATTCATTTCATTTCATTTCATTTCATTTTCATTTCATTTTCATTTCATTTTCATTTCATTTTCATTTCATTTTCATTTCATTTTCATTTCATTTTCATTTCATTTTCATTTCATTTTCATTTCATTTTCATTTCATTTTCATTTCATTTTCATTTCATTTTCATTTCATTTTCATTCATTTTCATTTCATTTTCATTTCATTTTCATTTCATTTTCTCATTTCATTTTCATTTCATTTTCATTTCATTTTCATTTCATTTTCATTTCATTTTCATTTCATTTCATTCATTTTCATTTCATTTTCATTCATTTTCATTTCATTTTCATTTCATTTTCATTTCATTTCATTTCATTTTCATTTCATTTTCATTTCATTTCATTTCATTTTCATTTCATTTCATTTCATTTCATTCATTTCATTTCATTTTCATTTCATTTCATTTCATTTCATTTCATTTCATTTCATTTCTTTTCATTTTCATTTCATTTCATTTCATTTCATTTCATTTTCATTTCATTTCATTTCATTTTCATTTCATTTCTTTCATTTTCATTTCATTCATTTCATTTCATTTCATTTCATTTCATTTTCATTTCATTTTCATTTCATTTTCATTTCATTTTCATTTCATTTTCATTTCATTTTCATTTCATTTTCATTTCATTTTCATTTCATTTTCATTTCATTTTCATTTCATTTTCATTTCATTTTCATTTCATTTTCATTTCATTTTCATTTCATTTTCATTTCATTTTCATTTCATTTTCATTTCATTTTCATTTCATTTTCATTTCATTTTCATTTCATTTTCATTTCATTCATTTTCATTTCATTTTCATTTCATTTCATTTCATTTTCATTTCATTTTCATTTCATTTTCATTTCATTTTCATTTCATTTTCATTTCATTTTCATTTCATTTTCATTTCATTTTCATTTCATTTTCATTTCATTTTCATTTCATTTTCATTTCATTTTCATTTCATTTTCATTTCATTTTCATTTCATTTCATTTCATTTCATTTCATTTCCATTTCATTTCATTTCATTTTCATTTCATTTTCATTCATTTTCATTTCATTTTCATTTCATTTTCATTTCATTTTCATTTCATTTTCATTTCATTTTCATTTCATTTTCATTTCATTTCATTTCATTTTCATTTCATTTTCATTTCATTTTCATTTCATTTCATTCATTTTCATTTCATTTTCATTTCATTTCATTTCATTTTCATTTCATTTTCATTTCATTTTCATTTCATTTTCATTTCATTTTCATTTCATTTTCATTTCATTTTCATTTCATTTTCATTTCATTTTCATTTCATTTTCATTTCATTTTCATTTCATTTTCATTTCATTTTCATTTCATTTTCATTTCATTTCATTTCATTTTCATTTCATTTTCATTTCATTTTCATTTCATTTTCATTTCATTTTCATTTCATTTTCATTTCATTTTCATTTCATTTTCATTTCATTTTCATTTCATTTTCATTTCATTTTCATTTCATTTTCATTTCATTTCTTTCATTTCATTTCATTTCATTTCATTTTCATTTCATTTTCATTTCATTTCATTTCATTTTCATTTCATTTCATTTCATTTTCATTTCATTTCATTTCATTTTCATTTCATTTTCATTTCATTTCATTTCATTTTCATTTCATTTTCATTTCATTTTCATTTCATTTTCATTTCATTTTCATTTCATTTTCATTTCATTTTCATTTCATTTCATTTCATTTTCATTTCATTTTCATTTCATTTTCATTTCATTTCATTTCATTTTCATTTCATTTTCATTTCATTTTCATTCATTTTCATTTCATTTTCATTTCATTTTCATTTCATTTTCATTTCATTTTCATTTCATTTCATTTTCATTTCATTTTCATTTCATTTTCATTTCATTTTCATTTCATTTTCATTTCATTTTCATTTCATTTTCATTTCATTTTCATTTCATTTTCATTTCATTTTCATTTTCATAGTGCTAATAGCAACACTACAAAGGCCTCTACTTCTTCTAGGTGTTTAGCTGTAACAACAACCGCAAAATCATCCGCGAATCCGACGATCTTGACACCTGTAGGTACCTCGAGCCTTAGAACACCATCATACATGAAGTTCCACAGAAGGGGCCCTAGAACTGACCCCTGTGGAACGCCGCCAGTGACATTGTGCGTCCTGGCGCCGCTATCGGTTGAATATTGCAGCACTCTCTCATGGAAATAATTCGCAATAACTTTCGTGAGGTAGCTTGGTACTCTTAACTCCCTAAGAGCTTTCAAAATATTGCTCCAGTTAGCTGAGTTGAACGCATTGCGTACATCAAGCGTTGCTACAAGGCAATATTGTTTTGTACCATTCTTCCATCGAGTGCCTGCGATAGCTTCCTGTGCAGTTGTGGTGACAAGATTAATGGCATCTGTCGTTGAGTGCAGTTTCCGAAACCCAAACTGACGATTGGATAGCCCTCCAGCTATTTGAATCGCGTCTTCAATTCGGTTGCACAACAGTCGCTCAAAGATTTTCCGTAATGTATCAAGCAGACAAATTGGTCTGTAGCTTGAGGGATGTTCCGTGGAGGCACTGCCTTTTGGTATGAGCACTAGTCTCTGGGCCTTCCACTGAGCTGGAAATATGCCCTCCCTTAGGCAGGCGTTGAAGAGCTCTACAAATGTTTGAGGTTGCTCTAAGATGGCGAGTTTTAAAGCACGGTTAGGAATACCATCTGGCCCTGGTGCCTTTTCGTTCTTCACGGATTTGGCAATTGTCACCACTACGTCAGTGCTTACCCTTACTATTTGATTCAGATCGTCTTCATCTGCATCGTGGAGCAAAATCGCTTTTTGTGGCGGGAAGAGAGTCCTTACTACGTTAGCAAGCAGGTGTGGGTCCGTAGGAGTGGGCTGTCTAAACCCCTTCAGCTTTTTTGTTGCTATCTTGTAGGCGGTTCTCCAAGGGCTAGCTTCTGCGTCATCACATAGCTGCAGTAAGCACTCGCGCTTGCTCGTATAAATAGCTTTTTTCAAAGATTTTTTGGATACACGGTAGGATTCGCGAAGAAATTCGAATCTGTCGGTACCTCTTGATCGGTAGTATCTTCTTAGTATCTGCTTGAATGCATTCTCTGCGTGCTTCTGCAATTTCACTGGACCACCAGTAAACTGGCCTGCGCTGTCGTTTGCTTGGTCTTCTTAGGAGCATGGGAGCGTTGCAAGCTCTCCTGACTTGGTCAGTAGTTTGTCTTGCCACATTGGCTGCTGTGCCGGCGAGGTGTATGTCGGCCATCATTACTCTGAAAATGTCTTCGTCTAGCGAATCTGTTTTATAAGCAGATCTGTTTTCGCTACTATTCCTTCGGCTGCGATGTTGTCTACTTAGCGTGTATGTAATGGCATGGTGGTCACTGTGCGTATAAATATCTTGTACCATCCAGCCAGTCTGAATACCAAGCTCACTACTAGCGAAGGTCAGATCAATAAAGGTCAATAAAGCTACCTACTGCACTACTGAATGTGTGCTGCAATTCGGTATTGAGCAGCACCACGTCAAGTGTTGCGAACGCCTTGAGAAGTATGAAGCCTCTTTGGTTTGTACGTTGACTGCCCCATTCTACAGCCCAAGCGTTAAAGTCCCAGCTATTAGGACTGGCTTAGTCCCTTGTACGTCCTCAACTATGACATCTATGGTCTCGCCAAACTCTTCAACTGACAAACTTGGGGCAAGGTAGCAGCTCACAACCTGAACACCCTGTACCTCGAATCGAACAAAGCTGTTTGCATGTGTACGAAGGTGTATACGGAGAGGATCCCTACCGCACGACCATATAGCAGCTTTGCCAGTGTTCTCTGAGGCCCAAACTCCTGGGTTTTTGCAGACATACGGTTCACTTAGAATTGCAAGATCGGTGCTCTGTTCTCTTACCGTTTGCGCTAATAGGTCTTGCGCTGCCCGGCAGTTTTTAAGATTAAGCTGCAGGAATCTCATCTTCGCTTAGGCTTCGTAGCTTTTTTGAAGAATGGACAACTCCAGCTTCCGGCACGGTGGTTTGTCTCTGTGCTTTTCTTGGCCAAGCATAAAAAGCGCTTGCCTCCGCACTTCACTCTTTCGCCTTGTGGCCCTCTTTACCGCACTTCATGCAGCACTTACATCGGTCAGTGCTGTTACAGCTTTTTGCGCTATGACCAAATTCGAGGCACTTTAAGCACCTGGTTTGAGTAAATTTTTCTCGAACCCTACATATGACCCAGCCAACTTTAAGTTTGCCAGTTTTGGTCATCTTTCTTGCCTGTGTCAGAGGTAGGCTTACAATCGCCGTTTGTGTGCCAGCATAGGCTTTACGAGGCGACTTCACGCTCACCTTTAGAGGCTCACCCAGATACTTCTGGACGGCGTTTCGCACATCGTCCGATGTTGTCACTTCGTCAAGGTCTTTAATTTCGACCTGCATCTCCTCTGTAAGGGCTCTCGTCTCGGCTTGGCCATTAAATACCTTTTCGAACTCTTCTTTTAGCTTCTGAGTCGACTGGGTTGTGGACCGCTTGAGCTGAATAAGCACTTCAACTTTTTCAGTACGTCTAACTCTTGAGACGTTTTCACCGAACCCTTCGATTGCATTTTATTCTTTCCTATTCTTGATGACGTCGCTGTATGAGAGCTCACCTGCTTTCGCTACAACAATGGCATCTGGTCTGGCTAGCTTCTGGGGCGATTTTTTACGGTTTTTGCGTTTTTTCGCCTTGGTTGTGTGGACGGGTTTTCCACGTTGGAGTTTGGCTTAGGAGTATCTTCCTCTACAGCCAGCTACTAAATCGAGTCTTCTTTGGTGGCGTTTTCCGAGAGCCGCTGCTGAATTCGCTTGCTCTTTTAGGAGTGGCCTTTGGGATCTTCTTGAAAATTGGATCCGTCTGGGAGTCTTAATGCAATCGCTCAGTGGAATTGTGCGATTGCGAACAACTATACTGCTGTTGTTTTTTCGCAGTATCTGCTTGAATTTCGAATGAGTGGTCAACGCAAGCCAGATTTGTCAGGTTTATTAGCCTCTTGATTTCGTGATGAACATTATTTTTGCTCTTCACAAAATCTGCCAGGCTTTGGATAAGTGATTTCACTTTATCCAGATTTTTGATGACGGGGTCATCAACTCCGGCCCTTGGTGGATGATTTTTTCACCGACTCTCTCGTTTGTGGCCCTGTTGGGGTGCCACCGGCTGTGCCTTTTATTGGCGATCGCTGGATCCTGGAACTCATTTTGAATGGGTTCTCTGTGGGATCGCTGTTACTCGTAGCTTTAACTGGTGCAGCGGCCGAGTATGGCACCGCTGCAGCAGTGAATGGTGAAATGTTGGTTGGGGCCTCCAGAATCCTTGCCCCGACCGTGGGAGTTCCCACGGGAGGATTTGCACTATTGAGGCTGCCACCTGGAGTAATCATGTTATTACCAGACATTTATGCGATGATGGGTTTTTCAGGGTGTCCTTCCCATATCCTTTTTTACCTACGGACAGGTTTTAAAGACTGCCGACCGCTACGGTACAGACGCAGACCAGAAAGCCGCCCACTATGGGTCAGACGCTTCTGGGTTTTATATATATAGCAAAATTTGCGAAGAAAGTGTATGGCATATTCAAAATCTATGCTAAATTCTAAAATTGCTAAATTACATCTAAATAAAAAAAACGGAACGCTCGTTGGAACTAATTCCCTCAAGGCATCGCAATCATATTGCTTTTCGCGTCGCAACTCTTGATTGAATGCGTCGTGCATCGGACGATTGGGAGCTGCCATGCCTAAGGCACATAATGCCTTGTTCCACATTATCAAGCACATGATCTCAATTAATATCAAAGTCTCGTTGTAAATTTCCTCGCTCAGTTGCAAATTTGGATTTGATGTTCTAATACGCATCTGATGCAAAATGTCGAGATAATTATCGAAAACAGTGTTCGTATTTGATGAGAATTTGACAAAAGCACAGCATCTCCGAGGGTGTATATCCAATGAGTGTCATTTTCTAACAATCGCAAACGTTGACACGCTTCTCTATATGTGTCACACAGTTCACCGTTTATAGTTCGCAAATCTTGGAATGATGTTGGGCCACGAACGTTGACTAACAGCAAACGTTTATAGAGGCACTCATCGTCTCTTGGATGGACTGTGTAAATGCGACCTAATGAGTCGGTGGAAAATAAATTGGGGTAACCTGGAACTGGATTTCCTTGTTTCCGCCGTTGAAATTTCTTTGACGATTGATTCCAAGTGTAATACCATGGAAGTGGGCAATTTTTCTTTATATAAAAAAACTTTTGTAGACTGTTGCAAACATTTAAAAAAAATAATTCTGCGATTTTAGACATATATCAAAACAGTGGGCGCAAAAGTGGGCGTGGTCAATTTTTCTTTCAGTAAAAACTTTATTTATAAGATTTTAATTATTTTTTTTTACGCCAAAGTTAAACGATTTAAGTGATAGTCTGCAAAAGGAGACGAAAACACGTCTTGACGCGCCAAGGTGAACTCGATATTTATTGTAAAAAATTTTTCGTTTTTAGCAAAAATGTTTTATTCTGTTTCCAAAACTCTTCTTAAGTTTTTCTTTGCTTTCGCACTTTGAAAGTTATTTCGAGAAAAGTGATATTACTTAAAAATACAAATTTTTTCCATATTGTTGCCTTTGACAAGAAAGGGTGTCATAACAGACGCCCCACCTTTCCCATATGATTATTTTCTTGTATTGATGCAAGGAATCACCAGCTTCTATATTGACCTTTCTATCTGACTCACCCTGTATAGTGCAAAGCACTGACCTGCAACACTGTTTGGATCAACGCTTTGTAATGGGAAAACATTAGTTATTTTATATAAAATCCTAAGATTTCTTTAGAAATCATTTTATTATTTTGATTTAAACTCTATTCTTCATATTTAGATCCACTCAAGTATAACTTTTTTAGAAAAGTGTAGCATAAAACAACATCGGAAGTCGATAGGAATGCTTGTTTAACCACCAAACTAGGTCCCGTGTTCGAATCCCGAGCAAGCCCTGGTCTAACGCGTTAACCTTCCTTTAATTTTTTCCTCATATCTTATCAACTGATATTAAAAATTCATCAATGTATACAACTTTGAAAGTTGTGAGAAGTTTAGAAATGGCATTGCTTAATAACTAACGCTCTCATTGCTATTTTAACCAAAAGCATGACAAATTGGAAATGTTTTTAGATTTTATAGGAAATTTTATAACTTTCTTACAACATATTTTAAACTCGAAAAAATTACTATTGCTCGTTTGTTTAAAGAATTAAAACTGAAAATTTGGCATTTTCATTGACAAAATTGTCAAATTTATAATTAAATTACGGAAGTAGCTTAAGCTTCAAATATTAAAACAAATAATTTTAAGTAATTTTATGTAATTTAAAAATTTAGCAAGTATAAAAAAATAGTCTTATTAAAATGACAAACATGGATTCAGAGAAATTTGTTGACTAATTACTAATAAATATATAAAAAATGTTTATATAATAAACATAAATAGCACTGAAGTTAATAATTGTAGTAGGAAACAAAACACGACAAAAGAAGAAAAAGCAGAATTTTGAAGGAGTGACAAATGACATGATTATTCTAGAAATAACTGCTTAACAATAAATGTGATATTTTTTTATGAAATCTGAATAGGATTGACACTTAAAATTTTTTCTTCAAAAGCAGAAAAGCGAAGAAAAATTCAAATAAAGAATGACATGTAAAAACTTGTTTGCAATAAGCTTAATTTTTTTATACCAAATTGTGAAGAGTTGCTTATTGTTTAAGAAAAATTTCGTAAATTGGAGTTTAAGAACATGCTTAAAATTGTGCGACTAATAATTTTGTACAAATTTAAACACATTATTTACTACCTTCAGTACTTGACTTAAGCTAAAAAAAAAATAACCCAACTTTGCAAAGTGTGATCTTAAATCAAAAATAACTCAAAATGTTACAATTTGTTGCATGATGGTCCTGTTTTTAAATAGATTCGATTTATTGAAACTAAAAGATTTAATTGATTGCAATAGGTTTGAAAAAGTACTAGTTGTTTGAAATGAGTAAAAATTATAAACTTTACAAAAAGGAACATATGTTTAGAGGGGCCTGGAATTTGTATTATTTTCGCACATTATTACAGTTGTTCTTACTTATATTAAGAAACTGAGCCATTTTCACTTCTAAATGTAGTGAATGACAAATTTAAACTAACTTCAGCAAATGCAAGCTATGGGTAGAGCAGCTTGAAACATCCTAAGCAATTCCTTAATTTGCAAAAGCAATTCCTTGGGTTATTCATTAGGATATTATTAAAAACACCAGTTTTTGTTTCATTTAATTATATTAATTTATTTAATTTTCAGTTAATAAAGTTTTATTCCGATTACATTTGATTAAAGTTTTATTTTACATCTTTATTTCTTAATTTTTTACGTCAGTGCGTTTTCAACTGTTCACTTAAACGTCCCGTCTCCAATTGTCGTCGTCAGTTTTATGTATCTGTCCTTGAAATTTAGCCGGCATCCTTTTTTCGTCCGTTCGTTGAGTTTGTCAGTGATGCCAAATTATTAAGCCAGTCCACTCCGTGTTGTTCTCGGTCCCTGTGTCATTCCCACAATCGGCCGTCCTGATGGCTCATTCGACCCGAATGCCGGAACCCATGGTTTCATGAATTCGGCTACTGAAATTGTTTGGTTTGGGCCCTCCTGCTCCCCTATCTTAATAACCTTATACAGGCCGTGATTAAGTTTTGGTGTAATTTGGTATGGCCTTAAATATTTTGGCTTCAATTTCACATTCGTACCAAATTGCGTTCTTTTAATTGCCACCAAGTCATTAGCCTTATAGTCAGTCTCAACTCTACGTTTACTATTGAATGCTTTGCGATTTTCTGCCTGAATTCTGTAAATATTCTCTTGTGCCTTTTCCATTAAAATATCCCGTTCCATATTTAATTCTTCATGCTCAGCGTCAATTATAAACTCACGTTAATCTGGACACTCAGACACGCGCATGTCTAATCCTGTGAGGACTTGGAAAGGTGTAACTTTTGTGCTTCTAACTAAGAGATGCTGTATATTTTCACGATTGCAATACTCCTTAAAAAGGTGAGAAGTGAACGCGGACCCTCTATCCGATACTATCCGTTTAGGATTGCCAAACACTGCAGCTTGCTTTTCAAGTCGGTCAATAACCTTCTGTACCCCGGTCGATTTGGTCGGATATAACCACACAAATTTTGAGAAGCCGTCCACCACAACAAGAATATGGTTATATTTCTTCTGCGTTTCTGTCAACGGACCAACATGATCTATGTGATAGGTCCCTAATGGCTCACTTGCTTTATCAATTGGTGTCAATCTGCCTTCTTTCCTACCTAATTTAGCATCGTTAATAATACATTCAACACACCCCTTAACTACCACAGCAACCTTAGAACTTAATGCAGGGATAAAATAAAATTTCGCAACTAGTTCTTGTGTCTTTTTACTTGCGTAGTGGCCTTGTCTGTGCGCTATCTGTTCTCATTACGCAAAAAAAAATCTTCATAGGGCCCCATTTCCAAAGCCTTCTTTACCGCTTTTAGCCATTGATCTTCGGCCTGCACTTCTTTCAATCGATATTTTAGTGAATCTTCTATTAGAAGAAAATACACCCGGCTCAAAGCGTTAACATGCTTCATGCGCGTTCCAGCTCTATGTTCAATTGTATCATCGAATTTCTGCAAAAACATGGCCCATCTCATGATTTGGTCTGGTACGTCCTGTTTTTTAACTGTCATCGCGAAAGCATTACAGTCTGTACCCACCTTAAACTTTGTGTCTTTAATATAGAAACGCCATTTTTTAATAGCCTCAATAATGGCCAAAACTTCGAGTTCATATGAACTGTACCGCTCCTGAGCCGGAGTGGTTTTTCGACTCATGAATTCAACAGGATGCAGTTGCTGGTCTTCGGAGTCTGTCTGTAAAAGAACAGCTCCGTACCCGTATTTTGATGCATCCGCATGTATTTCTGTCGAAGCCATAGGATTTAAAAGCTTCAGAGCTAATTCTCAACAAACCTTCTAAAAAATTAAGTAAGACCTATTTTAAGACCTATTGCCCTATTTTTCTCTTCAGATGGTGAAATAGTGCCACTTTCAATGACATAACCCAAAAAACTTATTTTCCTCTTCAGAAATTGGCACTTCGACCACTTAATTTGCAACCCGTTTTCGCTAGCTACTTTCAAAACACTTTTCAATTTCTGTATACCCTCTTCCTCACTTCTATCTGGAATCACGATATCATCCATATATATTCCGACAGTTCCATTATTTAACAAGTTTTGAAATATTGCTTGGATATAACGACAAAACACTGCAGGAGAGTTTGAAATTCCGAGAGGAACGGATGTTAATTCGAATTGCCCATTATGAGTTATGAATGAGGTATACTTTCTAGAACCGGACTCGATAGGGACGTGGAAGAAACCATCTTTTAAATCGAGTGTGGTGAAAACGTTTTCATCTTGTAACTTTTCAAGCACCTCATCAATTACTGTCATAGGGAAATTGTCTCTGACTATTTTTTCGTTTAACTTCCAGTTGTCACAACAAAATCTCTTTGACCCGTCTTTTTTTGAAACGAGCACTACGGGTGACGCATACTCGGAAGTGCTCGGCATAATGATTTTATTGTCTAACCATTCTTGAACTTGTTTCTCAATAATGCACTTGTCTGTATACGAAGTTCTGCGTTGCACTTGTCGTACTGGTACATCGTCTGTTAGAATGATTTTCATTTCGATCGGAGAACTTACTGACTTTTCGGGTGTGTAGCTTTTACTTCGGGAAATTTTGTGTGAATAGATGATTCCGAAGACAAACAAAGTGTCTCGAACTCTACTAACAAAGGATTTTCTTCCATTTTGGTAGAACTAGCTTTTGACCTCTTTATGAATTCTACACTTTCTTTCCTAATAATAATGTCTACATCCGTGAGTATATTATTTCCCAGAATTGCAGCATATGCTAAGTCCTGGTCTCGAACCACGTGAAAAGTTATCTTTAGGTCAACCTCACCTATAGTAATGTTGGCCACAAAACCAGGGAATGGGAAAAAACCTTAACGAATGGTTCCTTTTTGTTCGGTTCGCGAAAGCGCAATCCTTATTCGGCTTTGTGCGATTTCAGCTCTTCTACTCAAACACAAGCACAATCACAACCACGCAGAAGAAAGAGAGCGGAATAAAATGGAAGAGGTTGCGCTGTTTCATCAAAAAACATTATGTGCTTTGTTGTGCTTTTTGATCGTGATCAGATCGTTGCTTACAAGTTGGACAGAGAATATTATTCTCTTATAATACCCGACGCAGCTCGATTCTTGTGGTGCTTTTTATGTGTTGCTTATTGTTGCTTATGAGATATGATACGTTAGTTGGCATTTTTAGCATATTTTTCTTTAAAATTTTCTGGTAAAATTTACTTTTTTGGTTAATAATTTTAAAACATTGATTTTCATTTATGTTTATTCTGTTCAAATATTAACTTTTACCCTATTTTCCTATACAAAAACTTGAAATCGCATTAAAAAACATTAAAGCGTTAATTGAAAATTCATATTTGTGGTGAAGTCTGATTTAAATGAAAAAAAAAATTCGTTGGCATGATTAAAACTTTTAGTAAAAATCGACAACTGCGCCACCTATTGGTTCGACAACTATCTTTCAAGCTCAAACCACCCTCAAACATTTACAAAGTTGCCTTTAAATCGCATGTGTGCTTTCGGATATTAGCGAAAACCAACATATTGACATGTGATTTTTATATATAAACATAAAATATGCAAAGAAAGTCTAAAGTCGGTCTAGCCCCACTATGAAATACCGTATGAAATATGAACTATGAAATACCCTAACATTTAAATATACATATATGAAAATACTAAAACAAACAGACTATAGACCTAAAGAAGTAATACAGGTTAAACTCATGTGGTTTGTGTGGTAGGTGGGCGTGTTGGTTCGCAGATGACGTCCATTTTTTGTGCACACCGCAGTTTTGATATTAAATGTTCCCACACGAAGTTCCATCTGTCAAATATGAACCTTTTAATAGTGTTTTTAATATTGTGGGTTGTATGGGAGGTGGGCCTGTTCATGAGCGGATGACGCTCATTTAGTGAACATATCTTACTTTTGATACAATAATCTCACATACCATAGGTTATATGGGAGGTGGGCGTGTTGGTAGGCAAATGACGCACATTTTTTGTGCACACCTTAGTTTTGATATAAAATGTTTCTATGCGAAGATTCATCTCTCAAAGTCAAATATGAACCTTTTAATATTGTGGGTTGTATGGGATGTGGGCATGTTCATGGGCGGATCACGCCCATTTTATACTTTTCTATACCGGATACGCTTCGTTCTAGGTATAACCAACGTTTGCACAAAGATAATATACCCTTACAAGTTTAGTGTATAAAAAACCCTCTTAATCATAACAAAATGCTCCCAATTTTCCACGCAATTATTCTAAAATTTTGTGCTGTTCTATTTTCAAGAATCCAAAACAATTTGGCCATTTCAGCCCTTGAAAGGACATTATTAGAGCTTCTTAGGAGCTAGTCTGCTGTGCGTTTTATTAAATTTTTTACGCAATGGATCAAAAACTGGATTTACATGTTTTATACCGACTGCGAACGGCTAAACAGCATGTTTTCAAGAAGCTTATCATGGAATTTATAATTCTCTGAGGTATGTCATTATCTGCAGAGGGGGAATAGAGTCACTTCGACGCCAAAGCCACACACAGTTTTTGCCTCAACCGCCACGTTTTATATTTAACCATTTTTACCCGAATTTTTGACATTTTTTGGAATTGCCAAACATACTAAGGCCCTCATCCAATTCAGATTCGTTCTAACACCTTAAATATTAAAGGTAAATGCCATGCAAATAATTTGCCATGCAAGAATTATCAAAGTTATGTTATTGCAATTTGGTAGTTATACCTTTGTGGTCACGTTTCTATATTTAACCGTTTATACCCAAATTGTTGACATATTTTCGCATCGCCAAACATATTAAGGTCCTCATGTAATTCAGATTCATCCAACACCTTAAATATGTAAGGTAAATAATTTGCCTTGCAAGAATTTTCAAAGATATGTTATTGCAATTTGGTAGTTGCATACCTTTGTCGTAAGTATCATTTTTGGTTTAGAAGCATTTTATTAGACAAATTTCGTTGTCTATAAGAACGCGCAAGTTTCTTAAATTTACAAAAAATGTACTCCATAAAAACTTCCGTACCCAAAATACACAAAAAGTTTTTAGTACTTATTTTCCAACACCAACAACAAATCGTTGGATACATGTCACAGTAAGCAAGAATCAATAACAAAAATATACAAAAACCACACAACGCCAGCTACTGTGCGAAAGCTAAAATCATGTGTTTGTATTCTAACAATAAAAGGACAGAAACAACAACACGCATGTTGGCTCGACAAGTTTAAATTATTGAACACACAAAAAAAAAAACAACAAGCATCGATCGACAGTGCGCAATTACAACAATAAAACAATAAGAAGTAAGAGTGAAGCTGAACACTGAATTCGGCTAATTACAACAATCATGAATATATCGAAGTTGTTGTAAAAGAGTTATCGCTGCTGCAGACTGCAGTAAACATTTTTTTCATTGCTGCGAATAAACATTAAAGCATGAATATTCGTTGCTTTTGGCGAATGTTGCGAATGTCTGGCTTCGTTGGACATTCATGTTTCGCAGTCATTCGTATTGGTCATCGCTCGTACTCTACGGCATTCGTCCCACAGCGATTGGTGCATGTCTTTGCGCATTAATTTTAATGCAGAAGGCAAATTCGTAGCTCGTATTTTGACGACACATTCAAAACGCTATTTGAATGCACTCAAGTTGTTCTCTGGTATGTACTTCATCATATATCCAGTATTTATTCGAGCAGGTTTTATTAATGAGTGAAATTTGAGCCGTTTACTTAAATAGTAGTCTAATCATTTTTATTTCAAATAAATTTCAATATATATATTCAATATGCTGTCCAATAAAATTTGCATTCTTATGTTATCTTTAGTTCTGAATAAAAAAAATATGAACTAAGTCAACTGTTTTTAAATATCACAACCAAGTTTTCAAAAAATTATTTAAAACCTTTGTCACACTGTTTGAACTAGTGTCACACATAATGGCATTCAAAATGTGACTACTAGTGTGACAACCATTGCCACACAAGTTTCATGCCATTTTGTGACAAACAATGTGAACGTACTTGTCATCCTACAAAAACTTATTAAAACCAGCCACACCAAAAATGACAATAAAGTCGCACAGTGTGAATCAGCCATTAAACATTTCATCGAAATCATTAGAGCCGTTTTCGAGAACGCAATTGCAAATATATATATATAAATATTGCTCGTTTAATAGAATATTATTAGGTTCCAGAGCCCTAATGAGGCATGGGTTGTATTTCAAACCCGCTCTTGGGGTGTTCGAGACGAAGTTCTTCGCAAAATCGTAGGTCCTGTTCGAGTTGGCGACGACTATCGCATTCGAATGAACCACGAACTGTACGAGCTCTACGACGACATTGACTTATAGCTTCATTCTGTATCCCTATCCGAACACTCGTCTCGTTCAAAACATTGCTCGTTCGTAGCTATCATATATGTTATTTGAACAGAAACAAGTTATAATAACAGCTGATCACCTGGCGAACGATGACGTAGAACACTGAAACATGTGAAATTTGTATTTCTCTCAGTCAATCAAATGACGAGGAGAAACTTCAATTTCGAGCGAACACTTTTATGCTATCGTTGTGTAGCGCTCGTTGATAAACATTTTGTAGGAAATGGATATCAACAGTGCTACACTCCGTGTAACACAAGAGATGTGCTCGATAAATGAAAAGCACCCCGAGCAGTGGCCAAAAATAATGAAGCACTTCCAAATATATGCAATAAAAAACTTACTCAGCGTCTGCTGGATCCGAAAATTTGTGTTGCCTTCAGCTTTTCACCCTCAATGGTCTTCCATCAGCTTAGTCTGAATTTCTATCGTATTGAACTGCAATCGCTGCAATAATTTTGTCCACAGCACTACACTTTCACAAACATACACAATTTTTTGAAATTTTTTTATAATTTGTCAAACAAAAATTAATAATAAACAAAAACAGCTGTCTACAAATATAAACAAACTGAACAAAGGGATTGCCAACAAACAAGAAACAAAGCCAAAAGTTTAAGAAATCTTTAAGAAAAAAGATAAAATTCAGAAAACTTTGGAAATGTTTGATCTTGTAATGCTGAATTTGAGAACTGTTTGTGTATAACAGTTTCAAAAAACGTAAGAAGCATAAGCTTGCTGTAAGAGTTGGCGAGCAAGTTCGGTAGAGATACAGATTTCAATTCAATCACAACATCGTTCGCCTAGCACTCGTTCGTTGAGTTGCTCGTTAGGGATAGAAAATGATGCTATTAGTCCAGCGTATAACAATTCAGTGACTACGTTGGCTAGGTCATGTCTTTGTATGAATGAAGAAGCTCCAGCGAAAAAGGCGTTTGAGGCAAAAGCCGAGTGTCGACGACGCAGAGGAAGACCATGCCTCCGATGTATTGACCAGGCCGAGGAAGCTCTAACAGCGCTTGGTGAAAGAGATTGGGGACGGTGCGCGCGAAGCAGAGACGCCTGGCGAGAGCTGATGAAGTCGGCCGTAACTTGACAACGGGTTGTCATGGCCACCTAAGTAAGTTACTAATTTAAAAGGTTTTTGGCTATACTTTCCAATTGCAATTTTTGAAATAAATAAAAATGCAATTTTTTTGTCCGACGTTTCTAAAACACAATAAATTAAATGTACACAAACAATTTGTTCACCAATTTTTAACATATTTGTTATTGTCCTCTTTCTCTATTTTTGTTTTTTAGTTTTAATATCGATGGTTAAGCGCACTAAAGTGATAAGTGACCTTTTGACAAAAATTGGCTTACTGCATTTTTCAATCCATCAATATAATATCTACCTTGTGTAAATTTATCGAAAATGCATAGCCAGTGAATGCTTGTCAGTACACAGTTAAAATTGGCTTACTGCATTTTTCAATCCATCAATATAATATCTACCTTGTGTAAATTTATCGAAAATGCATAGCCAGTGAATGCTTGTCAGTACACAGTTAAAATTAGTGTTTTGTATTGAGATGTATTGAAATTTAAAAACAAAATCGACGTTCCTGAACATTTGAAATTTTTCACTTATCACTTTAGTGAGCTTAACCATCGATATATAATATTGTTTTTAATTTTTGGCTAGTGTTAATTTTTTGTTTCATAGGTTGCGTAGAGTGAAAATTTATCAAATTTTTTTTTTAGGTTTGAACCAAGGATTTAAGGCGGCAAACCTTATCACATCTTTTGGTTTTTTTCCGTTTCAAAGGCGATTGTGTTTTTAAAATAATGTCAAAGTCTTTTATCTTAATAATGGCTAGAATATCGTCCACATATTTACATACACAAGCTTTATATGTAACATTATTTTCGAGAGTTTTAATAACGTCGTCAAGTAAATTGTCCGAAATTATGTCTGCTATTGTTGGTGCTATTGGATTGCCCATAGGCATACCATATACTTGATGGTATACTGAGTTGTCAAAATTTTTCATTAATTCATTAGTAAACTCTGTTCCTCTATCAGATTTCAAAATATTAAAAAAACCGTATTTTAAAATTAATTGTTCTACCAATGATGTCGCAATCGACTTAGTCTTTTGTTTCAATTGGGTGAGCAATTACAAATTTACTTAAATCACATTGCATTGTGAGTATGTATCGGTAACCGTTTGAAATTCTAAGCGGTCCTATTCTTTCTATTGTAATTGTTTCAAAACAAGTTGTCGGTGTTTCTTTTATGGTAATTTTTTCTTTTATATGCTTTGTTTATTTATTTCGAGCGCAATCTTCATACTTATTAATATAATTTTTTACCATTTGTTGCATGTTTTTCCATACATAGCGTTGTTTTAATTTCAGTATTGTTTTTCTAATTCCTAAATGTCTGCTGTGTGGTGAATCATGGAATTCGTTTATTAATTTGTTTTGCATGGATTTATTTGTTATTCTTTTCGGGGGTTTAAATATCGAAATTTTTTAGCGAGTTTTTATTCTTCTTGTTAAGTTTCTACTACAGCTTATTATATATATTTTTAAACTCATTTTTATGCATAATTTTAAACATCATATCTTCTTCATCTAGCGCTAGTTCTTTTATATTTAATTTATTCATTTCAGATACTAATTTCTTCAGAATCGGCTCTAGAGTCGCTGAATTGTCATAAGATCTTGTATGCATATTTTTATTATCTCTATTTATTCTGGATCGGAGTCGAATCTGGATTCACCGATTTATCGCTACATCGAACGTGCATAATATCATTTATAATTTCGATACTAGTACTACTAATTACTATTTATATTCATATTATCGCTGATTTCAAATGTTTATATACGTTTTCGATATCTGTAATGAATGTGCAATCCCATGTTAAGAGTTCATGATGCTACCGTTGAGATGTGCATTCATCCTTTGCAAGTTCTTCTTGCTTCTTTTTATTTCCCAGTGTTATTACCATGGCTTTTTTTAGATTGCTTGTTTCTTCAGTCGGTATCATAGTTTTTAGTATATCAGAGTTAATTTTTATTCGCGATAGTGCGTCAGCATTCGTATTTATTTTACCTTGTTTGAATACTATTGTAAAGTCATAACAGGGCCGTAGCCAGAGTTGATTTTAAGATAGGGCAGCTGTAATTACAGGTAGGGCGCAAGTAAATATTTAATTTTATTTGATTTGCCGAATCGATTTCGTACACTCAGGGAAAAATCACAATTTAAAATTAAATAATATCGTCTCAATTTTACGTTGTTCCATTTTTAAAAATCGTCTTTAAATTTACCTTGAAAACCTTTAAATCGAATATGAAAACATTTTCATATTCAATTATAAGTAGATAAAATTCAAAATTATGATGAATGCCCTTCACTCTTAAATTCCCTGAAGTCTATGCACTTCGAAAGTAAGTTGTGAAATTACATTGCTTAGGTGTGAAGATGCTAAAAGTGAAAATGAAGTTAAAAATATATGTTTCAAAGTGGAAGGCACTTCTATTTGAAGCTGTATACTTTCAGACAAAGTGTGTCAAAATAAAATATTAAAATAATTTAAATTTTCCAAAAAAATTGAGGAACTGGTACGCAAAACATGATTTAGTTTGTTTGTTAAAATAAACATAACAGTAAGTGCAAATAAATAAATATTTAATAAAAAATGAAGAAAATGACAACCACTTTTGTTCTGAAATAGATGAATTTATATCATTGCTATTGAAAACAGAACTGAATAGAGATTTCTCGGATTGGGAGGTTGTTTCCGATAAATACTTTCTGTATACGTTTTAGAAATTTGAAGTCGCTGCCACCAGTAAAGTTTTTAGAAGCATGGCCGAAGTATGCTGATGCTTCTCAGCAAATAGGACTTTTTCAAAAATGCTATTTAAAACTACTTCTTTTTCAATATCCAAAACAACAGGTTTACACTGTACAGATTCCGAAGAATACATTTTGACAACACTCCTGAATTCTGTTTTACCTCCAGCCATCCGATTTATGGACAATACCGGTAATAAAAAAAAAACAACTATTTTAGATGCCCAGAAGAGCTTCATAATACGCCTTACATAGACTTATGACGACCCAAGGAAGGTATTTCGACAAAACTCTTTTTAAATTTTCATCTTTCATTGAAGCATAATATGTTTGCTTCCAGATTTAACAACTTTTTCACGGTTTTTAAACAATGGAATATTTTGCAAAAATAAAATATTTTCCTTTATCCCTGTGGTATCCCTATGGAATCACTTTGTACTTTTAACAAAGCTAACTAGGCGCCTGACACTTGTCATTGACAAGTCATCAAGCTCGTCGCAGAAGTAGAAACCAGATTACTAAGACGTCTCTTGGCGAGCACGGGGCAGAAACATAGAAAATGAGGTATGATATCTTCCTCCTTTTCATAGTACCTTTTCATACCTACCAGGCAGTGCCCTTTTATGACTGACACCATAATGTATAGGTCTAACCTTTTCAGCGAGAGCAGCGCTCTATAGCGCCTGAGATTAAAAGACGGCCAGATAAGCCTAGAAATCTTACAGGTAGAGAGTTCAGCCCATCTGATGTTGACTTTAAGGTGGTATTATCGCTGAGTAGCAGCTTAAGCGCACCTAGCGGTATGTCTGGTGGGTTCTAAAAGACAATAGTATGGTAAATAAAATATTTCTTATTTTACAAGTATTCCTTTGCATTTATACCAAACCAATAATGGTGGTACTTATGTGAGAAATAAATTTGTATAAGTACATTTTTTACATCATAGTACTCTTATGTAAATGTATTGTGTTCTATATTGAATAATCATAAAATATTTTATAAAACAAATGATTTCTTATATTTCAATAAAAGAACATTTCTGAAAAAAATTAAAATTGTTTTACTTATTTTTAACTAAACGCACCCTGTATACTTTTAATACCAAAAAGTAAAGGATTTGAATCAAAGTAAAAATTACTTTGAATCATTAATACAGCAATGTGGAATCAGAGTACAAAATAATTTATTTCAAATCTAAGGCGTCTTTAAAGTAAAGACGTAAGTTATTTCATTTGAATATGATTCCTCTTTGAATTAAATATTAACCCACGTTAAGTTAAAGTTGAATACTTTTCATTTCAAAGTGTTTCATATTTTAGTTTAAAGTGGAAACAACATCAAACTGGATATGTGTTTTTCGAAGTGAAAACACTTCGAATTGAATATTTTCGTGTTTGGTGCCAAATTGTTCCGAAAAATATTTGAATCAAAGATGTTTTCTTTGATTTTATGTTGTTTTTTAGCTCAGTGTAGTACATATACAAAGGTAGTACTTAATTGTTAGGAATGGGATGCTCAAAAGGTTTATTTATTCACTAATGATCAAGGATAACATTGTGATCTTTCACCAGGCATAATAAGTATTTGTACAAGCATTATTGTTTATATTAGTTTATTTGTACAAGTATTTACCAAACATAATTTAGAATTACAAAATTAAAAACAAAATTGATATTAATAATAAGTCCTTCCTTTAACCAATCGAATTCTTCGATTCGTCATAGCATTAAAAATACATAGTAAATAATTATATTATAATTATATAGTAAATACATAAATAATACATAGTAAGTATTTATTTGCCTTTATATTGCCTTGCAAAAATGCGTCATATTCGCTGGTATACGGCGCACTTTTTTTTGAGGTACGGTATAGTATATATATACGGGTTATTATACAATTTTGGAACACCGTGCTAATTTTATTAATTGGAGGGCCAACGCAGGCATAAAACTTGCAAGGAAAAGATTTACACTCTGGCACACCAAACCAAGTAATAATCCAAGTGAAAAATAAAAGTTCAAGTTTATTGATAAAATACAAACAAGTTTGAGCTTACATATCATATTCGATGGTTCTTACATCATAAAACGCAATATTAAAAAGGAAAAAAACTGAAACGTTTTCAAGTATATGGAATTACTTTAGCCAACATTTTTATAGAATACTAGCGGATGTAACCCGGTGTCACTCGGGGTTGTGCCTCGAGCACAGAAAAAGGACGATTTTCAAAACTGCTCTCATTTTAACATTTTTTAAATTATCAATTAAATTTTAAAATTTTTTAAATTATAGTTTTATGGGGTTTTGCCCCCTCCTTCCGTCGAAAGTGTTTAATAAAATTTCCGTTAAACTTGTCAGAGATGATTAAAATAAAAAATGGCATCTTCAACGTCTCGATCTGACGTCTGGTTTTTGAGGAAAATGGTCACCCAGTTTGAAAAAACTTATTTCGATAAAAATGCGTTAAAAGTTTTTCTTAGCATGGATTTAATATGCAATTTTATCTCAAAAACTTCCAATTTTAAAAATCCTGTAAGCATCGATTCGATTTGTGGATTGTCTTCGTTCAATTTCGGTTTTGGTCGATACTGTTCGTATTCGTTAGCTTGTTTTCGTTAAACTTATTTTTATTCGTTAGTCTTTGGTCATGACTTCGTTTGCCTTCGGCTCAAATTTTAGTAAAATCGGTCAAGTCATTTAGGAGTAATTGAGTCGTAACAATACACTACTTAAAGCGCCCTCTTCCGTAAGTCTTTGGAATTTTTTATATTTTATATTTTATCTTGGGTGGAGTTGAACGTTCAAACCAAATTTCATTAAAATCGGTACAGGTGTTTAGGAGTAATTATGTCTTTAAAACGCACTACTTAAAGCGCTCTCTTGTGGAAGTTTTTTGATTTTTTTATAGCCTATATTTTATCTTGGGCGCAGTCGAGCATTCATACCAAATTTCATTGAAATCGGTCCAGGTGTTTAGGAGTTATTATAGAGTTCCACGCCCACATTCTTCCGTCCACTTTTTACCTATGCTTTATATTAGTTGCAGTTGATCCTTAATACCAAATTTCATTGAAATAGGTCCAGGCGTTTAGGAGTTATTGAGTCTTCAAAATGCACTATTTAAAGCGCCCTCTTGCGCAAGTCTTTGGAATTTTTTATATTTTATGTTTTATCTTGGGTGGAGTTGAACGTTCATACCAAATTTCATTAAAATCGGTACAGGTGCTTAGGAGTTATTATGTCTTTAAAACGCACTGATTAAAACGCCCTCTTGCGGAAGTTTTTGGAATTTTTTATAGCCTATGTTTTATTTTGGAAGCAGTTGAACCTATATACCAAATTTCATAGAAATCGGTTTAGGCGTTTAGAAGTTATTATATAGAACCACGCCCACCTACTTCCGCCCACTTTCTTACATGTTCTTTCTTTTAATGAAACGACAGACAGACAGAGGGACAAACATTTGATTTTATATATTAGATACAATATTATTAACCGCGTTTAATGTTTGAAATGAAATTTTGAATTGCATTAATTATTTATGTGTAAAATCATTTTCCGTTTTAAGACATCCACCGAATCACAAAAATTAATGAAGCTGTGCCTTAGAGCACCCATGAAATGCATGGAATTTGCAAAAGTGTCAAATTTTTTCGCTCCCCGTGCATTTTCCGAGAGAATGGGTGTTAAAAATAAGATCTGCAAAAAAAACCACGCATCTCTAGTGGTAAAAAGCCAGTCGCTTTTGAGTTTTATCTCAAAGAATACTCAAAAATTTTCTCAAAAAACTCTTATAATATAATTGCTTTGTATCTTTTAAAAAACCAGTATGGGGAATAATGCGATTATACAATTTTTCATTTAGAATTAATCAACAAAGATGTTTTTTTAATTGTTTAACGCGTCCGGTTATGGATTTTTTTTAATCTCAAACTAAAATTTTTCGAAAAAATTTAAGACAACTTTTGTTTTAAAATGCTCTCATTTATGCTTCGTGCAACGTAAATGCAATATTATATTTTTTGTGAATAGCTATTGAATTGGTCTTCCAGTTACATGAAAATTTTTTACTTATTCTTCGTATTTATAGGCATAAAAAAATTTTGAAGTCAAAAAACCTAAATTAAAAATATCAAATCGAAAGAATGAACACTAGCTACGCTAACATATTTTGAATAAAGTTGGGAAAAACAACCATTCGCTTGCAACGTCTTAAGTACAGAGAAAATATTTTCAAAAGTATAAAACAAAATTTTTCTCCGAATGCTGTTTTTACTGTTCATTGGGATGGCAAAATATTGGAGGATTGTTCAAGCACTGATAGTTTAACTTGTAACAGACTAGCTATAATTTTGTTCTCAAATGGTAATTCCAAAATACTTGGAGTTCCAAAATAACTCAGCAAACAGGTGCTATAGAAGGTGTAACAAGTGTTGCCGTTTGGATCCAAATGGATCCATTTGGATACTTTTTTGCTTCAAAAATTGATGGATACTTTTTTTTTAGCCTTAGTGTGAATTTGGATACTTTTTTTAAAAATCTGTTTTAACATTGAAATATGCGGATGTTTACCTTGGCTTCTTTTCCATTATTGTTTTTTTTGAAGTGAAACTTCTTTGGCGGCGAGTGAAATTTCAAGGTCATTTTTCGTGACGCTAGGCTAACGTTTTCAATTCATATGAAAATTAAAAAAAAATTACTGCCGCTGCCGAGAATTGAACCCCGAACATCGTTGCTTATGAGACGGAATCTATACGTTTACGCTACGTAGGCACATGATAACCATACAAACAAAATGTAATTAAAACTGAACGCGTAACATACTGAAAATAACATAATTAACATTAACATTAGATTAACATTAACATAACATTATTAACATAACCGTAACATTAATTTTCATCCTACAAGTATGCACGGAAAAAAAATAGAAAAATAGCTAAAACAGGAGCAGAACGCGTTCGTGGATATAGAGAGCGAATTAGAGCTCTTAAGAATACAGCCGCAGCTGGGTCTGCAACTAATGATGAATGTAAGGTGATTGCAACAACGGCTGAGTTTCAAAATGCATTTTGACGAAACATCATCGAACCAATCAAAGAACCAATCCCCAAAAAACACATTGATGCATCTCAACAAAATTTTAAAGCCAACCAAGTTGATGCACTCAACAATCAACGTTCACTGCTCTATGAGGCCCTCTATCAACATAGCAATTATTATGATCAGGAAGCAGGAGGTAATAATGAACAAGATTTGCCTCTGCTTTCGGAGGCTCCTTCAAAGAGTACTATGCAAATGCAATCCAGAATTCAAAAAGTAACAATGTTGAGAAGACATTCGAAAGCAACTAAAACACCAACTGAACTAAAACAAGTACCGAAAATAACTGTTATTTTACAATTTTCAAATGAAAAAATTGTCGAAAGACTTTTTCAAATATACCATTATGTTACAAAAGTCCTCAGCCTCACGAATATTAAGTCGCTTTTAAATTTGAAACTGATTCTTTAAAAGTTAATTTCTTGCCTAGTATATTTCGAGGAAAAAATAAAGGTTACTTTTGACTTTTATTTTATCGGTCAAAACTAGCAGTTATTTTGTGACTATAATTTTTTCGGTCAAAAATATCAAGCAATTTGTGTTTTCTTAAAGACCGCTTGACAGATTGAACTGTTGACACCATGTGTAAAATATCTCACCGATGAGATGAAAATAATAATATCAACATTTTTTTATCGGTAAAATTACTTGAACAAATATAAATTACCTGATATTTTTACCGAAAAATAAACGGCAGAAAATAACTGTTATTTTTGCCCAAAAAAAATTTAAGGCACAAAAAACTGTTATTTTTGTCGGAAAAAATAAAAATTAAGATATAAAAGTTATTTTGTGACACTTTCGACAAAAACCATATTCGGTACGGTCCCTGGATGCATAATATTGAATCAACAAATTATTATTCCATTTCGTATTGATTGAATTTCTTTTCAGATACTTTCTCTCTTTATTTCACACTAAAATCTCTCTTATTTCTTACTGTTAAAGAAGTTTCACTTCTGCCACGTGTACGTTGCTACACTTTCCTTTCTTTTAACTTCATTTCCAAAAATTGTGTTCAAAATAAATATGAATTCATTATAAAAAAGAGGCGTCAGAAAATCAAATTAAAAGATATATGTTTCAGCATTTGTCAAAAGCATTTGTTTATTCTCGATGGAACGGAACGCAACGCAAACATCAAAAATCTATAGATCTCAACGTCGCGTGCCCTTCCATTCCGTCGTATTATAAACGCTCTCATAAGAAGTTCATGTAATAGATTGCAAAGTGACATTTCTCAACGTTCTACAACGTTCCGTTTCGTCTATTATAATCAGCGCTTAAGGCGGCGTTTATAGTGAACGCCGATTTTGACAAGCAGGCAGACAGGCAATGTGAACAAGCGAGATAGATAGCTATCTGCATCTCGTTTTTTCACACAGATTTCAGCCTGCCTGTCTGCCTGCCTGTCTGAATCGCGTTCACTATAAACGCAGCCTAAATCGAGGAAAACGACTGCTGCTGAACGTGTTTTTTCTGACTTAAAACTAACTAAAAACTATAAAACTAATAGATATTCCTTGGAAATAGAAGAAAATATATTGTTTTCCAAAATGCTTAAAAACGAATATAAGTATTTAAAGTTATAGAAATTTTATGAATTAGCAACACCATCTCTTATTTATATAAAATATTAAGTACCTAAATTTGTGTTCCTTTTAAATATTATTATTTATTATTTTATATATGTATATGTTTTATATTAAAGTTCTGAAACTGAAGTTCCTATTTAAAATTATTATTTATTGTTTTATATGCATGTTTTGTATAAAAGTACTAAAACATAAGTTTATTTTTAATATTTTTATTTAATGGACATGTTTATTGTATTAACCTTAAAATGGAATAAATTAAATTGTTATTAAAACTAACCAAAATTGGTTGACTTTTTAAAAATGTTAAACTACTTGTTTGTTTTAAAAAAATGACTGAATAAACTATCGTTTTTCGCAATTTGATACCTGGATACTTTTTTTTTTAAGTGGATACATTTGGATGCTTTTCTGACTTTATTATGGATACTTTTTTCGAAACCGTCGCGGCAACACTGCTTGTGGTACACCACTCAGTACCGATTCACATTTAGAGAACGTACTGACTTTTTGAGAACTTTTTGAAATATATTTGAAAAATAGCTTGATATGAGCCTCACTGCACTATCACTGAACCCAAAGAGATTTCTAAGTTTCAGGCATAGGTATTTGTGACATTCTTTGTTAAATGCTTTTGATAAATCCAGTAAGCAAAGTAAATACAATGAGCCACCATCATATTCAGGTCGTAGATCATCCATAAACTCAACTACTGCTGAGGCACAAAAGATTATTTACTTGAAGGAATTTATTTAATTGTTGACTCAGTATTTTTTCACAGACTTTAGAGAGGGTGGATAAAATACTATTTGGCCTGAAATCATTAAAGGTCTGAATTAATAATATCTAATTAAAAATAAGACGCAATTTTAATAGCAACACTTAACCACAAAAATAAAAACAAATCATTATAATGACAATCGAACACAGGAAAATATTTGCTTAAGCCAAAACAAAGATCAAATAATATCATAAAGCACAATAAAATAATTTATAATTAATATTTAATTTAATATTTATATTTAATATTTAATAATTTATTATATCATATGATATGATAAGCACAAAATTTTAGAATAATTGCGTGAAAAATTGGGAGCAATTTATTATGATTCAGAGGGTTTTTTATACACTAAACCTGTAAGGTCAAGGGTATATTATCTTTGTGCAAACGTTGGTTACACCTTGAACGAAGCGTATCCGGTATAGAAAAGTATAAAATGGGAGGTGTATGGGAGGTGGGCCTGTTCATGAGCGGATGACGCTCATTTTGTGAACACATCTTACTTTTGATACAATTATCTCACATACCATAGGTTATATGGGAGGTGGGCGTGTTGGTAGGCAAATGACGCACATTTTTTGGGAACATTTAATATCAAAACTGCGGTGTGCACAAAAAATGGACGTCATCTGCGAACCAACACGCCCACCTACCACACAAACCACATTAGTTAAACCTGTATTAATTTCTATAGGTTCAAATAATGCATGGATTTTTATAGGAAGTTACGTCTATTTGTTTTAGTATATTAATATTTATTTAAATGTAAGGGGTATTTCATAGTTCATATTTTATACGGTATTTTATAGTCGGGCTAGACCGAAGTTAGACTTTTTTTGCATATTTTATGTTTATATATAAAAATCACATGTCAATATGTTGGTTTTCGCTAATATCCGAAACCACACATCCGATTTAAAAGAAACTTCGTGAATGTATGAGGGTGGTTTGAGCTTGAAAGATAGTTTTCGAACCGAAAGGTCAATGTCAACCGAATTTCAACGAATTTTTTTTTAATTTTAATCAGACTTCACCACAAAAATGAATTTTCATCTAACGCTTCAATATTTTTTAATGCGATTTCAAGTATTTGTATAGGAAAATAGGGTAAAAGTTAATATTTGAACAGAATAAACTTAATGAAAATCAATGTTTCAAAATTATTAACCAAAAAAGTAAATTTCACCAGAAACTTTTAAAGAAAAATATGCTAAAAATGCCAACTTACGTATCACATCTCATCAGCAACAAAAAGCAACACATAAAAAGCACCACAAGAATCGAGCTGCGTCGGGTATTATAAGCTAGTATATATAGGTGATTCCATATCAATTCGACAAATTTTTATCAAAATCTGACCTTAGTGCTTCCGATTTTTTTGAAACTTTGTAGGTTAGAAGTTCACATTAAAAAAACATATTCTGTGTTTTTTTATTATTGCGAAATTTTTTTTTTTTGCAAAGTTATACACTGTCAAAAACATTGAAAATTATACAAAAATTTAATAGATGCATGTATTTAAAGAGCTGTATCTTCTAAACTGTAAGTAGGACAGAAAATAAACTCAGGTATAGTTTAAGTACCTTGAATGGATCTTTCTGGTGGTGTCATTTTTTTAAAGTACTTTTATGGCAAAAAGTTTTTTTTTCTTAAGCCTAGTACTATGCTCGTTCGCGTGAAATTTCACTGGCAACATCCATTTATTTGTTGCGTGAAAATTTTGACAGAAGTTTTGTTGCGAACGAACAGCTGATGATCAGCTTACAAATTTCAACAAGAAGTAAATAAACAGCTAGAATTTATTAAGGGAAAGCAGAAAATCATTTACGTTCTCTAATTTTAAGTATTTATGATTATAAAAATACAAAATAAATATTTATACGAGTATGTATAAGAATGATGTGCTTTGTTGTAGAGTATAACAAGTCATTGTTTTATGGCAGCCTGCAAGCTGCAAAGTCTTGCAACCGCCAACACCGCGGGAAGATGCATCCGTATTAATAATTTCCAACAACTGCAATTATTAATTGCAAAAATTTAGAAATAGTACAAAAAATATAATTTCAATAAACTTTGAAGCAAGCAAAAGATTGCACTTTTTTCTTAAATTTGATGAGATCTGTCTCTTTTCACGTCAAAATAAATGGTCGGTTCAATTAAATTGCCGTGGAAATAATGTTGCTAGATGCATGTTGCGGAATATAGTAATAGATTTTCCGCAGCGAAGCATAGTACAGCTTTGATGAAAAAGTTGCGAAATATTCACGCTTGTTTCACAGCTGTTATTTTTTGTATGAAGATTTGAGTGGAATTTCACGTGAAGCCGAACAGAGTACTATGCTTTATCCCGAAATTTACCATCATATTTTTCACAGTCGGCGCAACAAGTTTTTTACCATTTTAATAATATGTAGTATGTAGGCATTCATTCTGAAGGTTTGTGCAAAATTTTAAGTTGGATCTCCAACGATTGCTATTTTTAATGAATTTTTTAAAAAATGCCTGCTAAAGATTTCATATATTTGTATACAGATAATTTAATTTTAATGTAAAAAAGATATTGTTCCTTATTTTATATATGCAGTAACTCTTTGGTTTGAAGTAAGCCCTTCAAATAGATCATCATAAAAAATTAATGTGTTCCAAATTTATGGCCATGTGTTTTACGACTCAAAGGATCAATTGAATGCGCTTTTGTTTAATCTTCCATACTTGAATTTTCTTAAATTGTACAACTATTTCTGTCCTTAAGCTGCATAGTTTTAATATAGATACCAATCTAATGGCCTTGTAAACAAGTAAGAACTGCTTTGATGAAAACAATTCAGTATTAATTGTTCTTTAGTTTTTTGACACCCAATTATAAAATTTTTAAGGACCTGAAGTTTGGAGCTGAACTTTGATTCGTTGAGTCGCAGTGCACATGTCAATACATACAAAAAAATTTTTTTTAGGATGGTCACAAGATTCATTGGTTGCAAATGTACCTATATATAAAGTAAGGAACAATAATTTTTTTTTATATCAAAATAAAATTTTCGATATACAAATATAGGAAAACTAAAATAGGCATTTTTTTAAAAAATCATTACAAATAGCAATCGTTGGAGATCCAACTTAAAATTTTGCGTAAACCTTTAAAATGAATGCCTCAATGCGATATTATATTAAAAAGGAGAAAAAGTTGTTGCGTCGACTTTGAAAAATATGATGGTAAATTTCGGGATAAGAAAAATAAACTTTTTTCTATTAAAAAACTATAAACAAATGACACCACCAGAAAGATCCATTCAAGGTAGCTAAACTATACCTGAGTTTCTTGTCTGTGCGACTTACAGTTTAGAAGATAGAGCTGTTGAAATACATGTACCCATTTAGTTTTTTTGTTATTTATTATGTTTTTGAGAGTGTATAACTTTGCAAAAAAAATTAACTTGCAAAATAAAATTACGCAGTTATTATATTTTTCAGATGAACAATCCACCAAAAAAGTTTCAGAAGTTTCAAAAATAGTGATGTCAGAAAAGTGTGCCTTTTGGCATGGAATCACCGATATATTTAATATATTTATATATGCATAAAATAATTATCTTAATTAATATTGATTAGTAAAAGATCGATTTATATTGTTTATACAATTTTATAAATAAAACCGAATTTTGAGACGGATATTTACAAAGAATAATTCTCTAGATAAAAAGTAACAGATATACTGATCCAGTAGGTGCCAGTTGTTTTATATACTAATAGAACAAACAAAAATTAGGTAGTTTTGAGAAAATTTTAGCATGCAAAATAATCAATAATTATTTTATCGACAACAATTTGGATTCTGAATTTGAAATCTTGCAGTTAATAAGATGCCTGATTAAAGGGTTCCTTTGATACAGTAATTCATGTGAGAAATCACTCTTATTATATGTATTAGATAGAGTTAAACTTCTCTAAAAGTAGCAAAAACTTCTGTGCATCCTACACTATAATATAAAAAGATAAGCTAATAAAGCTTTTGGGTTCATACCCCACATATAAAGGTAAAATTCTTTTATTTTTAATTTTTAACAATCAAAAATTATATTCCTCTCAATTATGATTGCCAGAGCCTTAATCTCTGTTTCATGAAATTCTTGACTGGGAGCATGTATAGGATTAGAAATTAACCTTTTGTCTCTTATCCCTTTTATAAGAGACAGAAACAACTTACTTCCTTCTGAGTCTTCCCTAAAGTATTTTTTAACCTAAGCGCTGGCCTCTTCAGTTCTCCTATTTGCTGCTACTTTAGTAATAACAGAGGATGTTTGATTATATCCAAGTTATAAGGTTCCCCTAGCCTAGTGGTTTCGTCTTCTTTATTAATGAAAATAGGTGGAGCCCCCTTCCACTTTTAGTTCCCCCTTGTAGCTGAGGGAATAATTTGAACTAATTTAATCATCTTAATAATTAGGCAAAAGCTTGCCACTTTAATAATAATTTCATACTTCTCTAATAGAATCTTCTTGTTTTCGGTTTTCATAAGCGCAATTGTAGGAAGACTAGGTGGGTTAAATCAGGCTTCAATACGAAAGCTAATAGCGTACTCTTCAATACATCATTTAAGATGAATGTTAGTATCACAAATATTTAACGGAATACTTTGAATTAACTATTTTGTGTTTTACTGTTTTCTGGCAATAGGAAATTCTCTTTTGTTTAGAATTTATAGCAGTATAAATATCAATGAGTTATTTTCTTCAAGATTTTCTTCTCCTTCTCTAAAAATTGCTCTTTCATTAAATCTCCTTACATAGGAGGTCTCCCCCCCTTCCCAGGATTTTTCCCAAAATGAGCAACGATTCAAGTACTAACAGAACATTTTCAGCTTTTCACTGTTGTTGTATTGGTTATATGCTCTTTAATTACCTTATTTTTTATCTTCGTTTATGTTTTTCCTCTATAGCGGTTGGGTACAGAGAAATAAATTGAAGAATGTTTGCATTAATGCTTTCACTTCATGATTATTTTTGCCTTGCCCTATCTTTCATTTCAATCGCTGGACTCCCTGCAATTAGACGATCTTATTTAATAGTTTAAGCAAAGATCATATAATACAAAGATGCGACACCGCCATACAACCGAATGGCGCAGTAAAAATGTAATGTGGATTTATCATAAACAGTGCTGTCACTTGAAAATTATAAATAGTGGTAGATTGTGTCTGAAAAGAGTGGTAAATTAAGAAAATTAGTGGTAGATTTTTTCCTATCTTGAAAAAATGGGGCTTACTCGCAGTAATCTCATAAAAATTATGGTATAGCTATAATATTCATTAAATTTTCTTGGAAAAAAAAGATAAACAATTGTTCTCAAATTATTTTTTCAAAAATAGCATCACATCACACTGATAAACGTAAAAATCTCGTTATTGGATCTCGCTAATTTTTAGACGCTCGTGGCCCAAGCCGTTTTTTAAATTTCCGTAACTCCCACTGCCTATCATGAGATGCAAAGTACAAACTGGACCGAGAGCAAGCCAAGAGCCAAGTTAGGAGCTGCTCGCGAACCAGAAAATAAGCAACTTTCAAGCAAAGTTTTCATGCGCACCAAAAGATTTTTAGATTAGGTGTTATATTGAATTTGAAAACTTTTTAAGAGTTGTAACTTAGGTAACGTTTTCCTGTCCTGCGAAATTAAAAAAAAGAATTTCGGGATAATTGAAAAAGAACTGAAAATCAAATTTATATATTTTTTGCATAGATTATATGATTTATTCCAATGCAATACTATTCAAATCCAATCACACATTTAAAAAACTCCATTTCCTGTCTCGGTAAAATATTATAAAAATTAATTTAAAGAAATTATAGATATTATTCCTTAAAAATAGATTGATAATAGAAATTGTGACAGAAATAAAATAGTGGTAGATTTTGGGAAAAGGTAAATAGTGGGTGGTAAAAGTGGTAGATGTCAAAAAAGTCGAAAAAAGTGGTAGATCTACCACAATTGTGGTAAAGTGACAGCACTGATCATAAATCCACGTTAAAGCTTTGTGAGAGCCAGCGAGCGAACGATATAAAGCTTTTGAGAGTGAGAGACGAGTAAGCAACGATGTGAGCATAATATTGGAGAGCAATAGAGAGCATATCGCACACGATCTTCAAAAGTGACACAACTCAAAATTTTAAAATTTTCAGGAGAGCCAAAAAACTATTTCTTTTTCAAAGCAACTTCATACAAAAGAGGGACACAAAATGGTTTTTTAAAAATAAAAGAGCAATCAGATTAAAACAAAATTTTAACAGTCGATGGAGATGTGCATTACGAATTGGTTTATATTAAAAAGCCAAAATTGAAAAATTTTGAGTTTTGTCTCTTTTGAAGAAGGTGTGCGATATGTTTAGTTTTGATGCACAAAACATCTGATAAAACGATTTAGCCGCAACGAAAAAGTAGCTGAATTCCCTTGCGTTTTATCAAAAAAATGTAGGCATGTTTTGTTCAAAATTATATTAACTTTAATTATTAAAATTTGATCTTTGATTGAAATGTAGTCGCAAATAACGTTATAAGAGACATTTCTTAAATGGGTTTTTGCGGTACTATTTTGTTTGATTTGTTTATTTTTTAATTAGTTATTATTTATTTATTAATATATGGGCATTTCCACAGAATGGTCTACCGGGACCGCAAATGAAAATGTAAATAAACCAATAATTTTAGGTCTTATTATATAAAAAAAATGCTTGAATTTTTAGATGACTTTATAACTTATTTCAGTTGTTATTCTGAGTAAATTAACCTGATAACTGAAAATATGTTTTTGTTGCCTTTAGCTGCCTTTGAGGGCTTTTTCTTTTTACAATTTTTCGTTTTTATATTAATGTTATGTTCGCACTTTTCTTATAAAATCCTTTTATCAATTACAAATAAATAATAAAAAATTAAAAAGATACCAAATAAAGCTCGATTAACGGTTTCCTTTTATATTGCTTTGATCACTGTTCGCATGTCGCGTTCTTGTACCTAAATCATCATTTGTTATCAGAACTTCACGACCGTTCTAAGCAAGTGTCTGAAAATTGTAACTTAAATCAAATTTGGTTAAAGTTACTGCATGTAAAAATCATACTTTATCAATCATACTTTATCAAATCAAATACAATCAAACATTTTAGGTACTATTACAGTGTGAAGCTATTAAAAACAACACCTTTTTTATTAATTTATTTTACATTGTATTATAAAATTATTTAATTCAAATTTATTCACATTATGTACAGTTAAAATTAAAGATATAAAAAATACATGTTTTTTTGTTTTTGTATGTGTTGTTTATTTTCTAGAGGTCGTTGAAGTTGGCGTGTTTAAAAACAGGTTGTAAGTTGGTTGCTCGTCTCCAGCATTTCCAAGGCGTCCGAAAGTGAAAAAACAAAGTGCATTTTTCAGAAAAGGGTTGTAGTTGAGCACTCTTCCTACGCAATTAAAAAAAAAAAAACAAAAAATGGCATTCGTTGAAAAACAAATTTTCAAAAACCCCTCTTTTTGGCAGAAATTTTTAGCCGTAAAAAACAAAATTTAAAAGTTTCTCGGCTTTTTTTAGGTAGAGTGCTTAACAGAGTCTATAAAGATCATAATGAATCAAGATTTATCGAAATCTATCAAGCAGAACTCGAGAACCAATTCGAAAAAACTTGTTTCGAGAAAATCGCGATTAGATTTTCTTCTTTGAACGATAATATATGAATAAATGCGCGACATACGAATATAATGTATGTTATATCTTTATTTTTATTTGATATTTTTTTCTAAAATTTCATATACGCATTCTTAGACCTTAAGGAACCAGAATGTAAAAAAAAAACAAAAAATTATTTTTCATTTTTTACACACTGTAATAGTACCTTAATTTTGATTTGCAAAGTGTGTCGCGTTCACACATTAAATTTAATTTAATTTAAGGAGGAACATGACATTCGCGGCAGAGAAAACAGACCTTTTTTTAAAAATTCATAACTCAGTCAAAAACAAACATTTTTCCAAAATTTTATTACTGTAGAGAATTGAACAAATTACAAGAAAAAAAATTCAAAAAAATATATTTTTCACTCCAACATGGTTTTATAGAGCTCCAAACTGACGGCAGAGGAAAAAAAGGGGCCTCGTGGTTGCAGCGCTGGGAGTCGCAAAAATTGTCCGATCTGGAAAAACAATGACGTTTTTACATCTTAACAAAATTGGTTATCGTATGACAGGAGCTTTTTTTAAAATTTGTTTTCAATTTTTGGTGATGTTCCAAATTTGAAAGTGTGTTTTTTCGAAAAAAAAATATTGACTTTAAAAATTCATAAAAAATCGCAAAATATTTTTAAGAATGTCGTGTCATACGATAGCGAATCAAGTTTAAAAAAATACAAAAATTTTTCCATGAATTTGTTTTTCTTAGAGTTTTAAGAATATTTACTAAAATGTAAAATTATAAAAAAAAGTAAATTTAAAAAAACGGCCAATGTCGTGTCCCCCGTTAATTGAATTTAATCTTATTTAATTTGATTTAATGTTGGTTAATTCAATTAAATATAAATTAATTAAATTTTTTTTATATTTAATTATATATAATTAAATTTTATTTTATTTAATTTTTTTGAATTTTATTTAATTTAATATAATTTAATTTAATTTAATTTTATTTAATATAATTTAATTTAATTTAATTTAATTTAATTTAATTTAATTTAATTTAATTTAATTTAATTTAATTTAATTTAATTTAATTTAATTTAATTTAATTTAATTTAATTTAATTTTATTTAATTTAATTTAATTTAATTTAATTTAATTTAATTTAATTTAATTTAATTTAATTTAATTTAATTTAGCTAATTTAATTAAATTTAATTTAATTTAATTTAATATAATTTAATTTAATTTAATTTAAGTTAATTTATTTGATTTGATTAAATTTAATTTAATTTAATTTAAGCCAGCATTCACATTTACTACTTTACAAATATTTTGAAATGACAATTAATTTTCCATTGCAACATCAGGACTTAAAGCCCCAATTTCTTTGAATATCTCAGTTTTTTTTTTTATTTGCCAAGGGTGTGTGGAATCTACATGGATACGTCTGTTGTTAAATCATTAAAAATTAAAAGTTAAAAATGTTAAATCATTTTCCGCTTTAAAACATCCAACGAATCGCAAAAATTAATCAAGCTATAGGTATCGTTGAAATCACTACACATACATCATAAAGGTTCATGAAGGGCAAAATTTGAAGTGCACTGACTCAACTTAAAGAGCAGAAAATGTCTAGATCCTCTCCTTGGGATGTTAAAGTTTAAAGATGAAAGGGATATATTGGGAGTCAATTTCACCACAAAGTAATTTATATAAGAAGGTGAAATTCAGCATCATTCTTCTGCTTCTTAAGGAACGCAGTAAAATTTGCTTTAGGCGGGTTTCGTACGAAGGAAGAATAATATTTGGTAAAAAATATTAAAAATAATAATTTTTTTTTTATAATTAAATTATTTTAAAAAAATAATTTTAAATAACTATCATTAAAAAGTAAAAACTGTTTTCGAACCGATTCTATTGCATCAATGTGGACGTTATATTGTGGGTTATAGATACGGATGCATACTTAAGAATTGGTCTTACACAGAAAAAATTATGGCGGTAAATATGATTAAAAAGCAGGTCGAGCTGATGAAACGGTGATCACTATGCGGTCAACACCTCCTAGGTGTTAACGCAACAAATCTTCTGTTAATTTGAATAATTTTTGCAAATTAAATTTTGAATCAAATTTTATCATTTTAAATAAAATTCTTTAATGTAACGAAAAATAATTATTCAAATATACAAAATTCTTCACATTAACAAAAATAAATTCTATAATAAGTGAATAGTTCAACAAAATATCTTCAAAATGACTATTTTTATTCTTCATATTGACGAAATAATCTTCAATTTGAGTAATTTATTTCTTCGATATAAAGAAATCTTATTCAATATTACTAAATTCAGTCTCCATTTTAACGAACTATTATCAATATGATTAATAAATTGTTCATTACCACATAATTTTCTTCAATTTGTCTTATTTTATTATTCATATCAATAAAATGTTCTTCAATTGGACTAAATTTTTTCTTCATATTAATAAAATTTTATTCAGTATGACTTTTTTTTTCTTTACAATAATGAAATATTCTTCAAAAAAAATTATTGATGGTCAGTGAAATTGATGGTCACTTCTTACCAAAATGATGCCCCAGTACGCAAATTTTAAGAATAGAAATGAAAAAATCTTACTTTATTTTTAATAATTTTATTAAAACAGTATATATTGGTTACAATATGTTTCAGAAAATGTTTTAATATAAAACTAGCTGACCCGGCAAACGTTGTTTTGCCTTCAATTTTTATTTTCACTGAAAGTGTGGTTCCGTTGCAAAGTCGTGGTGGATTCATATTTAGAAGAAGAATGGTAGGTGCACTGAACCAACATATCAAATATTGTTCAAATACCGTTAATCGCAGCTGAAACAAAGTTTTTTTTTTATTTTTGATACCTGACCCGACAGACGTTGTCTTGTCATAATAAAAAAAAGAAACAGTTTCGATAGTATCGTAAGTGTAGACGTAGAATTCCGTTTAAGTTGTAACCTCTTCTACTTTGTCTCTTTGGTCCGATTGATTGTTCATTTTGCACGTATTTTTATTGATCTTCCAAAAATTAACATATAAATGAATAACACTCAATTATGGACTACTTATCGAGGCCAAAACAAAGAAAAAGTTAAAAAGTAAGTATGATTAAATGAGCAAGCAAAAAGAAACAAGCAAAATTTCAAATTTTTTCGATCATTTCGTTAAGTTTGACAGGTTGAGTTCATTGACTTAGTTGAAAAGAAGGCGAAGTAAATGCACTTTCCATTGGTGCCACTTTCGTCTCTGCCCGATACATATTTAGTTTGCGAGCTTCAGTCAGTTTAACTACTAATTTCAAATTAAAATTAAGATCTCGATTTTTAAAAAATCGTATGGTAACTATATTTCACGCTGAGCACATGTCCTTTCCATTAGTGCCACTCTCGTCACTGTCCGATATTTAGTTTGCAAGCTACACTTTCGTCTCTGTTCGTTGTATAGTTGTCGAACTACACTGGCTAGTGCTAGTGGGATGTGGGATGTGGGATGTGGGATCCAAATTAATTTGCATTAAAAACAAAAATTAAAATTTTACGCCATCTATTGGGTAAAAGCATAAAACGAAATATGATCCAACTCGTTTTTTTTTTCATAAGAGTTAAATCTAACCGGATCACAGACCCATTTCGTTAAATTTAACAGTTTGAGTTCATTGACTGAGTTGAAAAGAGGTTCATGACCTCTGGTTTCAAAATAGAGCACTTAGTAAACTAGAACAGTAGTGCATACATAAACCCAATGCAAACCAATGCTTACAATGCTACCAATACGAACTAGAACTTCCAGTTTCACGTAAGCACGTGTTGCACGTGTTCACGTGTTTTTAAAAAAATCAAGTGAAAACACGAACCTCAACTACACGTGTATTTGATTCACGAACTACACGTGAAGTTCGTATTCACGTGAAAGTGCCAATGACCCACCTGTGACCTCAGATAATCCCACTGCATTCGATTTGCCATAGAATCATCCATTCTAGTCCAAATGTTCCATGGAACCCATAAATGTGCCAATGACCCACCTGTGACCTCAGATAATCCCACTGCATCCAATTGGCCATAGAATCATCCATTCAAGTTCAAATGTTCCATGAAACCCATAAAAATGCCAATGACCCATCTGTGACCTCAGATAATCCCACTGCATCCGATTGGCCATAGAATCATTCTGAAGCTGAAGCTCTAATACGAACCAAGCAGTTCGTGCAAAATAAAAACAATACAACCATAAACAACGAAACAAAAACAAAGAAAGCAGCAGGCACAGCAGGTACATTATAAGCAGCTGATGATCGACTTTCTCATATAAGAACATGCATTTTTCTTCTTATATTTTACTATTTTCTGACTTTCATATAATAGTGACAAAGAATCATAGAATCAATCTGAAGCTGAAGCTCTAATACGAACCAAGCAGTTCGTGCAAAATAAAAACAATACAACCATAAACAACGAAACAAAAACAAAGAAAGCAGCAGGCACAGCAGGTACATTATAAGCATCTGATGATCGACTTTCTCATATAAGAACATGCATTTTTCTTCTTATATTTTACTATTTTCTGACTTTCATATAATAGTGACAAAATTCAAAATAAGATATTTATTCAGCACAGGATATATCTGATATTTAAGTATATATATTATCTTTGAACGATAAGTATTAAAGGCTGTAGGTATACCCTAAAGTATTAGCCAAAAACGTTGCATGACCTTCAAAAAATCTGTTTAAACGACCCCATACAAACCACGCTGTAAGACGTAATTCTACGTCAAAAAATTTGTGTTTGTTTTGTGAATTTGTGAAAAGCTGTTACAAATGTGTAGAAATAGTTAAAAAAGGGGGAAAATACGTTTTTTTGAATGATAATTTTTATTCATATAGGTTTGGGTATATTTGATTTACATTTGATTTGAAAACAAGTACAATGAATCTTATGGTGTTAAATTTCCAATTCAAAGAAAAGAAATATTTTTTCGATTGCTTAACTGTGATAACATAATTTCGTTTATTGCAATGCTCTATGATACACGACATTTTTGGTTTTGTTTTCTTGAGCGAAAACAAATGATGCTGATGGTGTTTATGGTGGCAATTGACCATGCGAGAAGCTTGGATTTTCAAGGTTAATGCCTCAAAAACTCAATGACTGCCCTTGAGACTTGTTAATTGTCATTGCAAATGCAAGCCTTACCGGAAACTGCAAGCGTTTAAAATCGAATGGCATATCGGTCGGAATCATTGGGATCCGTGGTATCAAAACGTCTTCACCTTTGTACTTTCCTTTAAGTATTGTTGCTTCGATGACGTTATTCATCAGGTTTTTTACCACAAGCCGGGTGCCATTACAAAGACGTGGTTGGTTTTCGTAACATTATGATTACCGACCCGACTATCAGTTGGAGATTGTGAGGCGGTAATCCGGGTTATTTCAGCGAGTTTAAGAACTCCGTTGGATAGTTGACGACATCATCTTGGGAAGTAACAGAATCCACCAATTTGTACGTCATCAATTCGACAGCTATTTCAGATTGAATCTTAAAATTCTATTCGTCAACATCAATGTTTTTCGCAGCCACTATAGCACGTTCGCTCAACCAATCATGATTTTTGTAATTTTGTGCAATGTTTGGAAAAACCTTTCGGATGAGTTCGGATTTTGATTCGGTGAACTGGCAGAAAGCGACGGGAAATTGAATACAGTCGGTCGAAATGTCAACCGGGATTTTGCGGTTGCCAATTTCCAGCAATTGTTTTGAAAATACTTCTCCAGATTGATCGTTCTGCAGCTCGACACGCATGTTCAGTTTGAGTTTCTTGACGTGTTTCCACAAATCGGACGACTTCAAACACGATTAAGTTCATTGGCTGGAGTTAATCGTGGAATCACTGGCAATGTCTGACGTAAATCACCTGCCAACAAAATCACCGCACCACCAAACTGGTTTTGATTGTTTCTTAAATCTTGCATCGTTTTGTCTTATGCCTCCAAAGACTTTTTATACGCCATTATACACTCATCCCAAACGATCAGTTTGTTTTGTTGCAAAATTTCGGCCGTCGCACTGTTCTTGGAAATATTGCATGTTGAATTTTCATTGATTTACATATTCAATGGCGACTTGAGTGCTGATTGAGCAGTTCGACCGCCTTCCAACAACGTAGCTGCAATTCCTGATGAAGCAAGTGCAAGTGCAATATCATTCTGCGAGCGCATCGTTGCCAAAATCAACGCGAACAAAAAAGTTTTTCCAGTTCCACCGGGAGCGTACAAAAAAAATCCTTCCAGTTCCATCATTCACAACTTTCATAAGAGTGATATACGCATATTTTTGTTGTCGATTCAACAGTGAAACGCTCGTTCGAACTAATTCCCTCAAGGCTTCGCAATCATGGGAGCCGTCATGCCTAAGTCACATAATGCCTTGTTCGACATGTCCTCAATGAATATCAAAGCCCCGTTGTAAATTTCCTCGCTCAGCTGCAAATTTGGATGTGATTTTCTAATACGCATCTGATGCAAAATATCATCACACATGGCATCTTTGTATTTGCTCCACAAATCAGTTGGTTTGGATGGGTAGCATGTCGAGATAATTATCGAAAACAGTGCTCGTATTTGATGAGGATTTGACGAAAGCACAGCATCTCCGAGGATGTATATCCAATGAGTGTCATTTTCTAACAATCGCAAACGTTGACACGCTTCTCTATATGTGTCACACAGTTCACCATTTATAGTTCGTAAATCTTGGAATGATGTTGGGCCACGAACGTTTACTAACAGCAAACGTAAATAGAAGCGACCTAATGAGTCGGTGGAAAATAAATTGGGGTAACCTGGAACTGGATTTCCTTGTTTCCGCCGTTGAAATTTCTTTGACGATTGATTCCAAGTGTAATACCTTGGAAGTGGGCAATTTTTCTTTATGTAAAAAACTTTTGTAGACTGTTACAAACATTTAAAAAAAAATTAGCCAAACCAGCCAAGACGTTCTGCGATTTTAGATATATGTATCAAAACAGTGGGCGCAAAAGTGGGCGTGGTAAATTTTTCTTTCATTAAAAACTTAAATTGGATTACTACACTCAAAAAAATACTATAGATATATTTACTGCACAACGTGTATTTATTTTTTCATAAGAGTTAAATCTAACCGGATCACAGACCCATTTCGTTAAATTTAACAGTTTGAGTTCATTGACTGAGTTGAAAAGAGGTTCATGACCTCTGGTTTCAAAATAGAGCACTTAGTAAACTAGAACAGTAGTGCATACATAAACCCAATGCAAACCAATGCTTACAATGCTACCAATACGAACTAGAACTTCCAGTTTCACGTAAGCACGTGTTGCACGTGTTCACGTGTTTTTAAAAAAATCAAGTGAAAACACGAACCTCAACTACACGTGTATTTGATTCACGAACTACACGTGAAATTCGTATTCACGTGAAAGTGCCAATGACCCACCTGTGACCTCAGATAATCCCACTGCATTCGATTTGCCATAGAATCATCCATTCTAGTCCAAATGTTCCATGGAACCCATAAATGTGCCAATGACCCACCTGTGACCTCAGATAATCCCACTGCATCCAATTGGCCATAGAATCATCCATTCAAGTTCAAATGTTCCATGAAACCCATAAAAATGCCAATGACCCATCTGTGACCTCAGATAATCCCACTGCATCCGATTGGCCATAGAATCATTCTGAAGCTGAAGCTCTAATACGAACCAAGCAGTTCGTGCAAAATAAAAACAATACAACCATAAACAACGAAACAAAAACAAAGAAAGCAGCAGGCACAGCAGGTACATTATAAGCAGCTGATGATCGACTTTCTCATATAAGAACATGCATTTTTCTTCTTATATTTTACTATTTTCTGACTTTCATATAATAGTGACAAAGAATCATAGAATCAATCTGAAGCTGAAGCTCTAATACGAACCAAGCAGTTCGTGCAAAATAAAAACAATACAACCATAAACAACGAAACAAAAACAAAGAAAGCAGCAGGCACAGCAGGTACATTATAAGCAGCTGATGATCGACTTTCTCATATAAGAACATGCATTTTTCTTCTTATATTTTACTATTTTCTGACTTTCATATAATAGTGACAAAATTCAAAATAAGATATTTATTCAGCACAGGATATATCTGATATTTAAGTATATATATTATCTTTGAACGATAAGAATTAAAGGCTGTAGGTATACCCTAAAGTATTAGCCAAAAACGTTGCATGACCTTCAAAAAATCTGTTTAAACGACCCCATACAAACCACGCTGTAAGACGTAATTCTACGTCAAAAAATTTGTGTTTGCTTTGTGAATTTGTGAAAAGCTGTTACAAATGTGTAGAAATAGTTAAAAAAGGGGGAAAATACGTTTTTTTTAATGATAATTTTTATTCATATAGGTTTGGGTATATTTGATTTACATTTGATTTGAAAACAAGTACAATGAATCTTATGGTGTTAAATTTCCAATTCAAAGAAAAGAAATATTTTTTCGATTGCTTAACTGTGATAACATAATTTCGTTTATTGCAATGCTCTATGATACACGACATTTTTTGTTTTGTTTTCTTGAGCGAAAACAAATGATGCTGATGGTGTTTATGGTGGCAATTGACCATGCGAGAAGCTTGGATTTTCAAGGTTAATGCCTCAAAAACTCAATGACTGCCCTTGAGACTTGTTAATTGTCATTGCAAATGCAAGCCTTACCGGAAACTGCAAGCGTTTAAAATCGAATGGCATGTCGGTCGGAATCATTGGGATCCGTGGTATCAAAACGTCTTCACCTTTGTACTTTCCTTTAAGTATTGTTGCTTCGATGACGTTATTCATCAGGTTTTTTACCACAAGCCGGGTGCCATTACAAAGACGTGGTTGGTTTTCGTAACATTATGATTACCGACCCGACTATCAGTTGGAGATTGTGAGGCGGTAATCCGGGTTATTTCAGCGAGTTTAAAAACTCCGTTGGATAGTTGACGACATCATCTTGGGAAGTAACAGAATCCACCAATTTGTACGTCATCAATTCGACAGCTATTTCAGATTGAATCTTAAAATTCTATTCGTCAACATCAATGTTTTTCGCAGCCACTATAGCACGTTCGCTCAACCAATCATGATTTTTGTAATTTTGTGCAATGTTTGGAAAAACCTTTCGGATGAGTTCGGATTTTGATTCGGTGAACTGGCAGAAAGCGACGGGAAATTGAATACAGTCGGTCGAAATGTCAACCGGGATTTTGCGGTTGCCAATTTCCAGCAATTGTTTTGAAAATACTTCTCCAGATTGATCGTTCTGCAGCTCGACACGCATGTTCAGTTTGAGTTTCTTGACGTGTTTCCACAAATCGGACGACTTCAAACACGATTAAGTTCATTGGCTGGAGTTAATCGTGGAATCACTGGCAATGTCTGACGTAAATCACCTGCCAACAAAATCACCGCACCACCAAACTGGTTTTGATTGTTTCTTAAATCTTGCATCGTTTTGTCTTATGCCTCCAAAGACTTTTTATACGCCATTATACACTCATCCCAAACGATCAGTTTGTTTTGTTGCAAAATTTCGGCCGTCGCACTGTTCTTGGAAATATTGCATGTTGAATTTTCATTGATTTACATATTCAATGGCGACTTGAGTGCTGATTGAGCAGTTCGACCGCCTTCCAACAACGTAGCTGCAATTCCTGATGAAGCAAGTGCAAGTGCAATATCATTCTGCGAGCGCATCGTTGCCAAAATCAACGCGAACAAAAAAGTTTTTCCAGTTCCACCGGGAGCGTACAAAAAAAATCCTTCCAGTTCCATCATTCACAACTTTCATAAGAGTGATATACGCATATTTTTGTTGTCGATTCAACAGTGAAACGCTCGTTCGAACTAATTCCCTCAAGGCTTCGCAATCATGGGAGCCGTCATGCCTAAGTCACATAATGCCTTGTTCGACATGTCCTCAATGAATATCAAAGCCCCGTTGTAAATTTCCTCGCTCAGCTGCAAATTTGGATGTGATTTTCTAATACGCATCTGATGCAAAATATCATCACACATGGCATCTTTGTATTTGCTCCACAAATCAGTTGGTTTGGATGGGTAGCATGTCGAGATAATTATCGAAAACAGTGCTCGTATTTGATGAGGATTTGACGAAAGCACAGCATCTCCGAGGATGTATATCCAATGAGTGTCATTTTCTAACAATCGCAAACGTTGACACGCTTCTCTATATGTGTCACACAGTTCACCATTTATAGTTCGTAAATCTTGGAATGATGTTGGGCCACGAACGTTTACTAACAGCAAACGTAAATAGAAGCGACCTAATGAGTCGGTGGAAAATAAATTGGGGTAACCTGGAACTGGATTTCCTTGTTTCCGCCGTTGAAATTTCTTTGACGATTGATTCCAAGTGTAATACCTTGGAAGTGGGCAATTTTTCTTTATGTAAAAAACTTTTGTAGACTGTTACAAACATTTAAAAAAAAATTAGCCAAACCAGCCAAGACGTTCTGCGATTTTAGATATATGTATCAAAACAGTGGGCGCAAAAGTGGGCGTGGTAAATTTTTCTTTCATTAAAAACTTAAATTGGATTACTACACTCAAAAAAATACTATAGATATATTTACTGCACAACGTGTATTTATTTTTTCATAAGAGTTAAATCTAACCGGATCACAGACCCATTTCGTTAAATTTAACAGTTTGAGTTCATTGACTGAGTTGAAAAGAGGTTCATGACCTCTGGTTTCAAAATAGAGCACTTAGTAAACTAGAACAGTAGTGCATACATAAACCCAATGCAAACCAATGCTTACAATGCTACCAATACGAACTAGAACTTCCAGTTTCACGTAAGCACGTGTTGCACGTGTTCACGTGTTTTTAAAAAAATCAAGTGAAAACACGAACCTCAACTACACGTGTATTTGATTCACGAACTACACGTGAAATTCGTATTCACGTGAAAGTGCCAATGACCCACCTGTGACCTCAGATAATCCCACTGCATTCGATTTGCCATAGAATCATCCATTCTAGTCCAAATGTTCCATGGAACCCATAAATGTGCCAATGACCCACCTGTGACCTCAGATAATCCCACTGCATCCAATTGGCCATAGAATCATCCATTCAAGTTCAAATGTTCCATGAAACCCATAAAAATGCCAATGACCCATCTGTGACCTCAGATAATCCCACTGCATCCGATTGGCCATAGAATCATTCTGAAGCTGAAGCTCTAATACGAACCAAGCAGTTCGTGCAAAATAAAAACAATACAACCATAAACAACGAAACAAAAACAAAGAAAGCAGCAGGCACAGCAGGTACATTATAAGCAGCTGATGATCGACTTTCTCATATAAGAACATGCATTTTTCTTCTTATATTTTACTATTTTCTGACTTTCATATAATAGTGACAAAGAATCATAGAATCAATCTGAAGCTGAAGCTCTAATACGAACCAAGCAGTTCGTGCAAAATAAAAACAATACAACCATAAACAACGAAACAAAAACAAAGAAAGCAGCAGGCACAGCAGGTACATTATAAGCAGCTGATGATCGACTTTCTCATATAAGAACATGCATTTTTCTTCTTATATTTTACTATTTTCTGACTTTCATATAATAGTGACAAAATTCAAAATAAGATATTTATTCAGCACAGGATATATCTGATATTTAAGTATATATATTATCTTTGAACGATAAGAATTAAAGGCTGTAGGTATACCCTAAAGTATTAGCCAAAAACGTTGCATGACCTTCAAAAAATCTGTTTAAACGACCCCATACAAACCACGCTGTAAGACGTAATTCTACGTCAAAAAATTTGTGTTTGCTTTGTGAATTTGTGAAAAGCTGTTACAAATGTGTAGAAATAGTTAAAAAAGGGGGAAAATACGTTTTTTTTAATGATAATTTTTATTCATATAGGTTTGGGTATATTTGATTTACATTTGATTTGAAAACAAGTACAATGAATCTTATGGTGTTAAATTTCCAATTCAAAGAAAAGAAATATTTTTTCGATTGCTTAACTGTGATAACATAATTTCGTTTATTGCAATGCTCTATGATACACGACATTTTTTGTTTTGTTTTCTTGAGCGAAAACAAATGATGCTGATGGTGTTTATGGTGGCAATTGACCATGCGAGAAGCTTGGATTTTCAAGGTTAATGCCTCAAAAACTCAATGACTGCCCTTGAGACTTGTTAATTGTCATTGCAAATGCAAGCCTTACCGGAAACTGCAAGCGTTTAAAATCGAATGGCATGTCGGTCGGAATCATTGGGATCCGTGGTATCAAAACGTCTTCACCTTTGTACTTTCCTTTAAGTATTGTTGCTTCGATGACGTTATTCATCAGGTTTTTTACCACAAGCCGGGTGCCATTACAAAGACGTGGTTGGTTTTCGTAACATTATGATTACCGACCCGACTATCAGTTGGAGATTGTGAGGCGGTAATCCGGGTTATTTCAGCGAGTTTAAAAACTCCGTTGGATAGTTGACGACATCATCTTGGGAAGTAACAGAATCCACCAATTTGTACGTCATCAATTCGACAGCTATTTCAGATTGAATCTTAAAATTCTATTCGTCAACATCAATGTTTTTCGCAGCCACTATAGCACGTTCGCTCAACCAATCATGATTTTTGTAATTTTGTGCAATGTTTGGAAAAACCTTTCGGATGAGTTCGGATTTTGATTCGGTGAACTGGCAGAAAGCGACGGGAAATTGAATACAGTCGGTCGAAATGTCAACCGGGATTTTGCGGTTGCCAATTTCCAGCAATTGTTTTGAAAATACTTCTCCAGATTGATCGTTCTGCAGCTCGACACGCATGTTCAGTTTGAGTTTCTTGACGTGTTTCCACAAATCGGACGACTTCAAACACGATTAAGTTCATTGGCTGGAGTTAATCGTGGAATCACTGGCAATGTCTGACGTAAATCACCTGCCAACAAAATCACCGCACCACCAAACTGGTTTTGATTGTTTCTTAAATCTTGCATCGTTTTGTCTTATGCCTCCAAAGACTTTTTATACGCCATTATACACTCATCCCAAACGATCAGTTTGTTTTGTTGCAAAATTTCGGCCGTCGCACTGTTCTTGGAAATATTGCATGTTGAATTTTCATTGATTTACATATTCAATGGCGACTTGAGTGCTGATTGAGCAGTTCGACCGCCTTCCAACAACGTAGCTGCAATTCCTGATGAAGCAAGTGCAAGTGCAATATCATTCTGCGAGCGCATCGTTGCCAAAATCAACGCGAACAAAAAAGTTTTTCCAGTTCCACCGGGAGCGTACAAAAAAAATCCTTCCAGTTCCATCATTCACAACTTTCATAAGAGTGATATACGCATATTTTTGTTGTCGATTCAACAGTGAAACGCTCGTTCGAACTAATTCCCTCAAGGCTTCGCAATCATGGGAGCCGTCATGCCTAAGTCACATAATGCCTTGTTCGACATGTCCTCAATGAATATCAAAGCCCCGTTGTAAATTTCCTCGCTCAGCTGCAAATTTGGATGTGATTTTCTAATACGCATCTGATGCAAAATATCATCACACATGGCATCTTTGTATTTGCTCCACAAATCAGTTGGTTTGGATGGGTAGCATGTCGAGATAATTATCGAAAACAGTGCTCGTATTTGATGAGGATTTGACGAAAGCACAGCATCTCCGAGGATGTATATCCAATGAGTGTCATTTTCTAACAATCGCAAACGTTGACACGCTTCTCTATATGTGTCACACAGTTCACCATTTATAGTTCGTAAATCTTGGAATGATGTTGGGCCACGAACGTTTACTAACAGCAAACGTAAATAGAAGCGACCTAATGAGTCGGTGGAAAATAAATTGGGGTAACCTGGAACTGGATTTCCTTGTTTCCGCCGTTGAAATTTCTTTGACGATTGATTCCAAGTGTAATACCTTGGAAGTGGGCAATTTTTCTTTATGTAAAAAACTTTTGTAGACTGTTACAAACATTTAAAAAAAAATTAGCCAAACCAGCCAAGACGTTCTGCGATTTTAGATATATGTATCAAAACAGTGGGCGCAAAAGTGGGCGTGGTAAATTTTTCTTTCATTAAAAACTTAAATTGGATTACTACACTCAAAAAAATACTGTAGATATATTTACTGCACAACGTGTATTTATTTAATAAATTTGTAGTTTTATTCATTTTCAAATGCAAATGTAGTTATTCATACTTGAATAATTAATACTACACGATGTAGTTATAAGTAGTAAGTATTTGTTTAAATGTATTTATTTGTGAATTCAAAAAAATTTAATTCTTTTTATAAAAAAGTTGCAATCTATGACATTGTTTGTATATTTTTTCAAAAATAAAATTAAAAAAACAAATTAAAATTAAAAAAATTCTCGCTGGACTATGGAGTATTTACCAACGTGCTTGATCTGTAAGTAGTAGCTCCTCTTAGTTTTATTAATTGTATTCTTAATTTAGTTTATCTTCTAGCGAGTGCAATACGCTACTTTACATATGTTTTAAATACATTTTTATTTATTTTTACTACAGTTTTTTTTTTGGGTGTACGAACATTTAAAAAAAGAATTAGCCAAATCGGTGTAGCCGTTTTCCGATTTAAGATAAATCGAAAAAAGTGGGAGTAAAAGAGGGCGTAGTCAGTTTTTCTTTCCGTAAAAATTAAAATTGGATTACTACGAACATTTAAAAAAATAATTAGCCAAATCGGTGTAGCCGTTTTCCGATTTTAGATAAATCGAAAAAAGTGGGCGTAAAAGTGGGCGTGGTCAATTTTTCTTTCCGTAAAAACCTAAGTTGGGCTACGACGAATATTTAAAAATTATCCAAATCGGTCCAGCCGTTCTCAACTGATGCAATTACCAACGAACGACATTTGATTCTTATTTATATAGAAGATTTTCATATTGAAGTAAATTATGCTTCCGGATATACTTCGAACAAACTCATTAATCTGCTCAGATTCGAATAAAAGCTTAATAAAATATATGTTAATTTTACTAGTTACGTGTGAATTTGTTGTATAATTTTCAAGTTGTTCGGGTGATGAACGTGGGTGGTTCGGGTTGCGGAAAAGAAAAGGAATTAGAAAGGTTTGAGTTTTATAATACAAGCAATTCAATTTTACTTTATTACCTTTGGGTTTAGGTTTTCTTTATGTTGTTTTTGTACAATGTTTGTTTTGTATTTTAATGTTACCAGCAGCTTTTTGAGTGTTGATTGTTGATCGTTTCTATTGCTGTTGCTGTTGATGTTGATGTTGATGTTGATGTTGATGTTGATGTTGATGTTGATGTTGGGTGGGTTGTTTTCTTTTTAAAGATGTCTTCAATTTGTTTCTTCGGGTTTTCTGTTGGGTGGGTTTTCTTCTGGTGATGTTTTAAGATGTCCGTCTTTGCTTTTTCTTCAGCAAAATCTCTGCTACAGCTCCTTTGTACATCACGAAGGTGCCGAGCGAGCCGATCTTCGTGATGACTGCAGCGCCCTGTTTGCCACAACGGCGGGTAGATGGTTGGGTGCGGCTGTGTTCAGTGACCACAGGGTTACGTGGTCACGTAAACATTCCGCCCGCCTTGCAATATCTGCAAAACTTGAAATGTATTAATTGGGTTCATAAACAAGTGATCAATTGGGTTAAGGTTTACAAATAGTTCATATTTATTAAAATTCAGTGCTTTTGTGTGTTTATTAATTATATAGTTTGTCGTGGGTTGGGTGCTATTTCCACTGAAATAAATAAATTAGAGTGGGGTAGAGTAGGGTAGGGTAGAGTAGAGTAGGGTAGAGTAGAATAGGGTAGAGTAGGGTAGAGTAGAGTAGAGAAGAGTAGAGCTCAATTTGAGGGTAGAACCACTACCTTTGTTATGGGTCTGGTAGTGATTCCTTTTGCTGTCCGAATGTCGACTACACGAGCTCTTGAGTCTGAGCCTAAGTAAACCTTCACGATTCTACCTAAGCTCCATTCGTTCGGAGGCAAATTTTCGTGACGAATGACCACAAGATCGTCAACATTGATAGGGGTTTGAGGGTGTTTCCATTTATATCTTTTATGGAGCTCTTTAAGATATTCATCTTTCCACCTTCTGCAGAAATTGTGATGAAGTATTTTTAACTTTTGCCAACGGTTTATGACGTTAGGCATTGAGTTACTTAAATCGGGTTCAGCTGGGGTGAGTAACGGGGTACCAATTAAAAAGTGTCCTGGAGTTAGAGGCGATAAATCAAGTGGGTTTTCGCTTGAAGGACTTAGAGGTCTCGAGTTAAGGCAACTTTCGACTCGAGCGAGTAGGGTAGAAAACTCTTCGAAAGTAAACCTTTGATTTGTGTATGCCTTCTTCAGGTGCGTTTTACAACTTTTTACACCAGCTTCCCAAAGTCCACCCATGTGTGGAGCGCCAGGGGGTATAAAATGCCAAGTTAAGTCTTGGTGACTGTAGTTGCTCACCACTTGAGTCTGTAGTATCTTCATGAATTCTCGCCGATCTTTCTTTAGCATTTGCGCTGCTCCAACGAAATTCGTTCCATTGTCGGAGTACAGAGCTGCGGGACATCCGCGCCTTGAAAAGAATCGGGAGAAGGCTGCTAAGAACGCTTGGGTCGAGAGATCACTTGTCGCTTCGATGTGCACTGCTTTTGTTGCAAAACAAATAAAAACGCAAATATAGCCTTTCGTTATTAAGCAGGCTCGCCCGGTGTAATTTTTGATTTCTACGGGTCCAGCGAAATCGACACCTGTGTTTGTGAATGGGCGGGTAAGTGATGTGCGTTCGGGTGGTAGCGCAGCCATAATTTGGGTCTGCTGTTTTTTCTTGTGTAATACACAAATCTTGCAGTTATGGATAGTTGTTTTTATGAGGGTTTTTAACTTGGGTATCCAAAACTCCGCACGAAGCAAGCGTAATAATAATTGGTTACCGCCGTGTAGAGTGATTAAATGAGTCATGTGCGTTAAAAGAAAAGCTAAACGACTGTGGTATGGCAATAAAATTGGGTGCCGCTCGTTGTTAGTTAGAGCTGCCGACTTGACTAAGCGTCCATTTGCTCGAATTATGCCTTTTGAGTCCAGAAAGGGTGTGAGGGTTAAAATTGAGCATTTTGTCGAAATAAGTTGTTTGCTTGATAATGTTTCATATTCTTCTGCGAATCCATGTTTCTGACTTAATTTTATAAGCTTTTCTAGCACTGCTTTTATTTCATTGGATCTTATATCCAATGTTGTGTGATTCGTTTGTGATCGACGTGAGGGTGAAGAGTTAGTGTAAAAGCGATACACATATGCCATGACTCGTATGGCTCTTGGCAGTGAGGAGAACCTGTTTAATATATCCTCTTGGGTTGTTGCTGCAAATGACTTTATGGGTTTTAAGTCAAGGGTAGTTTCGACTGCATCTTTGGACTTGGGCCAGAATTCCTTTTCATGCTTCAGCCAGTTTGGGCCGTGCCACCAGAGATGATGGTCTCTCAGTTCTATGGCAGAACATCCGCGACTGGCTACATCTGCCGGGTTGTCGTGAGAGTCAACGTGGTTCCAGTTGTCAGTTCCAACCTTTTCAATGATCGTTGAAACACGATTAGCCACAAATGTGTTCCAAGAACAGGGTTGCCTTTGAAGCCAGGCCAGCACGATGGTAGAGTCTGTCCAAAGATACAATTGGTATTGTTTCAGATCGACGTGGGGTACGATGGCATCGACTAAATTTGCCAGTAGAACAGCACCGCAGAGTTCAAGCCTTGGTAAAGATACGGTTTTTACCGGGGCCACTCGAGTCTTAGCTACTAGGAGCTGAGTGCTGGCTTCACCATTTTCGTGTGAGATTCGCAAATATAGCGCTGCACCGTACGCTTTTTCTGATGCATCAGAAAAACCATGAAATTGAACGGTTGCCTTGGGTGTATATCGTGTCCATCTTGGAATTTCGATCGTGTTTATAAAAGCGTAACCGTCAATAAATGTTCGCCATCTGTGTTGAGTCAAGGGTTTTAGGGTCTCGTCCCACTCAGTTTTATCTAGCCAGACTTGTTGCATAATAATTTTTGCTGCTATTACAATTGGCGCTAACCAGCCAGCCGGGTCAAACAACTTGGCTATAGACGATAAAACTTCACGTTTTGTATGAACGGGTTTGTGTTCAATGGGTGGGACGAGAAAAAAGAACAAGTCTTTTCGAGCGTTCCAGCGAATACCTAGGGTTTTGGTATTGCCTTCACTTGGGTCCGACAGATTGAGTAAATCAGTGGTCAACAAATGATCTTTGGGTAGATCGTGTAATAATTGCGTCTTGTTCGACGTCCACTTTCTGAGTGTGAATCCAGCTGATTTAAGTGCTTCTATGAGTTCGTCACGAGTTCTCTTGGCGGTTTCGAGTTGATACGCTCCTGCCAGCACGTCATCCACGTACATGCAATTGCGTAATATATATGACGCATGAGGGTGTGTATCTCGCACATCATCAGCTAATTGATGTAGAGTTCTGATGGCGAGATATGGGGCGCAATTGACTCCAAATGTCACGGTTTGCAACTCATAGTCCTGAATGGGTTCTTCAATGGACTTTCTGAATAAAATTCGCTGATAGGCTGTGTCTTCTGGGTCGACTTCAACTTGCCGGTACATTTTTTCTATGTCAGCGTTAAAAACGAACTCATAGAGCCTCCACTTGCTGATCAATAAGACTAGGTCTAGTTGTAGGGTTGGACCAATGTGGAGTACATCATTTAAGCTTTTTCGAGAAGCTGTAGGGTTTGATGCATTAAATACAACTCTTAATTTTGTTGTAATACTGTCGGGTTTAATCACTGCGTGGTGTGGCAGATAGTAATGGGTGGGTCTATCTGTGTTAGAGTGTGGGTGTGTGATCGCTTTCATATGGCCGAGTTGCAAGTATTCGCACATGACTCGATCATACTCTACCTTGAGTTCAGGTTTTTTGAGTAATGACTTTTCATTGCGTAAATATTGCGCCATAGCGATGGGTCTTGAGTTTCCAAGTTCCAATGAGTTAGGGTTCTTGAAGGGTAATTTTACTACATAACGCCCATTAGGGTTGCGGCGTGTTGTGTTTTTGTAAAATTCTTCACATTGCTTATCTTCAGCTGAGAGTGAAGATGTTTTTGGAACTTCTTCTACTTCCCAAAACCGAGTCAAATAGTCATCTGGGTCGACTTTGTTGAAGTATGCAACAATGTTGCTGGGTGTTGACTGTGGTTCATTAGGAAGAGGTCCTGAGAGAATCCAACCAAATTCGGATTCTTGCGCCAAGAGTGATCCGCAAATATTTTGTTTTACACCACCGCACATGATTTTTGGGTAAATGTCACAACCGATTATGATATCTACGGGTCGAGATTCATAAAATTGTGTATCTGCCATTTGAAGGCCAGCCAGGGTTTCAGCAAGCTTTGCATCTATAGTGTGTGTGGGCAAATCGCTTGTGAGGGTTTTCAATACTAGAGCTTGTGTTTCTACTCTAAATTGAGGGTTTTTAGAAGAGCGTATTATTATTGTGCAGGCTCTTGTTGGGTTTGCTGACACTGTCTGGTTGAGACCAGTGACTTGAGCGCCTACAGTTTTTGTGGGTAAGCCAATACGCTTTCTAAGCTGCTCCGTAAGAAATGTTGCCTCTGATCCTGAGTCGATGAGGGCGCGTGCGTCGTATATAGAACCTTCGTGTTCCACGTTGACCATCGCTGTTCCTAGGAGGATTTCTTTTCTGCTGGCTGCAAAGTGAGAATTCACTATTTCGGTTTCGAGCTCTTGGGTGTGTGTAGGGTTAGTGGACTGTATTTGGGTCGTGAATGCCTGCCGTGTAGAACTGGTTTGTTGAGCTGCTTCCTGCGCTTGTGCACTAGTGCTTGGGTTCACATCTAATGCACTCTTATGCAATGAGGAATGGTGCCTCTTCTTGCATATTCTGCAGCTGTAGTCACTCTTGCAATCCCTGATTCCATGTGAAACAGCTAGACAATTGAAGCAACATCCAACACGCTTCACTGTCGCTATCCTTTCATCAATTTTCATGGATATGAAGCCTGGGCACTCACGAAGAGGGTGATTGCTATTGCAAAGTCTGCAAATAGCACCATCAACTTCCCATTGGGTGCTGGGAATCGATGGCTTAGGGTCATTATTTTTAATTTGTTTGACAACAAATTGTTGGGTTGATTTTGGGGTAGGGTTTGAGGCAATATTCATGTGGTATGAATTTACCCTTCTTTCTGCCCACCTGTTGGGGCCATTATGAGCAGGCACATTCTGTTGACTTGGCCTTGCAACTGACGCAATAGAAGAAGCCTTTATATCGCCAACAGATTCTAGGGTCTTAAACTTATGGTTAAGAAATGCGTCTAAACTTTTCCACTCAGGGATTGTGGAATTATCTATAAGAGACTTTTCGAAGTCTTCTATTGTATTTTTGGGTAATTTAGTTGAACAGAGATACACTAAAATAGGATCCCAACTATCTGTATCAATGCCAAGAGTTTGTAGGGTGAATACAGAGTTATTTATAGTTCTCTGCAGCTTTTTAATAGAGCTCCCCGTCTCTATATGGATCTGTGGCAAATTGAGTAGGGTCTTGAGTTGTGCGTTTATTTGCATGCGCTTATTTTCATATTGATCTATGAGATTTCCCCATGCCATAAAAAAACCCTCATTAGTTAAAGGCGCATTTTTAACTATTTTTCGGGCTTCACCTCGGGTTTTTTGAAGTAAGTGGAAAAGTTTTTCCACGTTACTTATGCGGGAGTTTTTTATGTAGAGGGCCGTGAAAAGATCTCTGAACGTGGGCCACGTGACATAGTCACCATGGAAAACGTCCGTATCACAGGGTGGGAGATGGATCATTGGGTGATGTTCCACGGCTGAGCTTACTGCTGAAGGTGATGGTTTGGGTTCCATCGTGGGTGTCTTCATTGCTTCAATCTGCTCACTCATTGAATCAGTACAGCGCACGTATGACTGGTACGCCTTCCTGTACCTCTCCTTTAGCTTATCCTTGTCCAAGGGTTCAGTTTCGGGTTTTTCTCTAATTTCCTCATAGACCGCTTGAAATTTATCAAAGAGGTACTGCATCTGCTTTCTTTGCACCTCCAAAACATGTTGACTTTGATCAATGAGTTGAGTTTCGCTATGGGCTAGCTCAAGCTCAACGATGTCATTTGAAAAATTAACAAATTTTTTGAGAGACATGTTCAATTAGATGTTTATATGAAGAGGGTTGGGTAGGGTTGGGTAATTTATCAATCGGAGTGGCAAGTGTTGAATTTAAATTGAGTATCTGGTTCAGAAAAAAATTTATTCAAAATTTCAAAAATTCTCTGTAAAATCTTCAAATGGGTGGGTGGGTTTGAATGCACTGAATGGGTTAATCAGGGCACCAAGGGTTAATGATTTTACCTCACTTGAGAATTTTTGACGCAAAATAAATTTTTTGATTTCGAAAAAAGTAATCTCAATTCGAAAAACTTGGGTTCCAGAATTAAAAACACCTAGGCTGTCGTAAAATTGTTCAAAATAGTCGAAAAAATTATTTCTGGGTATTTTATTGTATAAAAATACAAAAAACGATATATTCTCGAAGAGAGTTATCGAGAAAATAATTTTTTTTTTTTGAGAATTTTTCGAAACGTTTTTGGGTTAAATTACGAAATAGGGTTAATCGATTGATATTTCTATTAAAAATTGCAAAAAATGTGTAAAAACGGGTTAATGAGTCCCAAAGGGTTAAGTGGGACCGCAAGGGTTAATAATTTGCAACAAAAATTGATTTTTTTTAACTCTGGGAGAAAAATGTGTAATCCCACAAAAATCCCACAAATTTGCCGATCGGGTAGCACACTTTTGCTTCGCTCAATCTGGCAGCGCCGTTGAGAGAGCGATTTATACTTGTGTGTGTGTATGTATTGCTAGCAAGCAACAAGTGTCCAAAACATATGTTTGTTTCTTATTAACTAAACACTTTAATTTGAAAATAAAAGAAAATATTTAACAATCAAATACTACACATAAATATTTAAACATTAAGCATTTGTGTACAACAATGAAGTTTTGCCAAAGTTTTAGCTTATAAGCGTATGTGATTTTGTGGCAAATATGCAATAAATAGAAGTTTAACTTCTTGCTGATCGGGTTAGAACGAGTTCGATTGTTCTTTTTTTTTTTCTTCTTGTTGTTGTTGTAAACACAGCTTTTGTTCGTGCGGGTTATTGTATTTGTGTAGATTGTTAAATTTTTCTATTTTATGTAATTTAGTTTTCTTTCTTTTTTGTGAAATTATGTTCACTTCATTTATGTTCACTTTATTTGGTGAATTTTCAAAAATATAGCACTGAATACAATAAACTATTTGTAAACTCACTTGTTTTTCCTGGGTGAGGGTGGGTGGGTGTTTGTGTTGTTGCACTTCTGGGTAATGAGTGGGTGCTTTTGTAGTGCAAATTCGTGTTGTTTAAGCTTGAGTTGCTTGTCCAGGTGTAAAATTGCCTCAAACGCTTACTTCTCCAAATCTCTTCCAGGCTCGCTTTGGACCAAAATGTTCGGGTGATGAACGTGGGTGGTTCGGGTTGCGGAAAAGAAAAGGAATTAGAAAGGTTTGAGTTTTTTAATACAAGCAATTCAATTTTACTTTATTACCTTTGGGTTTAGGTTTTCTTTATGTTGTTTTTGTACAATGTTTGTTTTGTATTTTAATGTTACCAGCAGCTTTTTGAGTGTTGATTGTTGATCGTTTCTATTGCTGTTGCTGTTGATGTTGATGTTGATGTTGATGTTGATGTTGATGTTGATGTTGATGTTGATGTTGATGTTGATGTTGATGTTGATGTGAGTTGTTTTCTTTTTAAAGATGTCTTCAATTTGTTTCTTCGGGTTTTCTGTTGGGTGGGTTTTCTTCTGGTGATGTTTTAAGATGTCCGTCTTTGCTTTTTCTTCAGCAAAATCTCTGCTACAGCTCCTTTGTACATCACGAAGGTGCCGAGCGAGCCGATCTTCGTGATGACTGCAGCGCCCTGTTTGCCACAACGGCGGGTAGATGGTTGGGTGCGGCTGTGTTCAGTGACCACAGGGTTACGTGGTCACGTAAACACAAGTTATATTCAATTGTTATTTGGAGACCAATTGTAAGAGGATGAAGTTCAAAAAATTGTTGAAGGTGTTCCGGCTGTATTAAAAGTAACACATCTGAGTCAATTCCACACTCTAAAAGATAATTAAATAGTTAAAAATGAAAATTTTGAAATCTTTCCAGGGTACTTACCAAAAAGATTATTAACAATATCAAATTTATCAATCACTGCCTCCGAGAGCTTTAACTTTAAAAGAATATTTTTTAATTCTTCTTTTTCATGCATTTATGACTAATCCACTTGAAAAATGTTTTAAAATGACGCCTATGATGCCAAAAATTGTAGATATAATTTCTATAATATCTTCAATTTGTAGAAAATTCTTCACTAAGCATAAAACATTCTTCATAGTGAAGAAATTTCTTCAATCATTCTTCATAGTGAAGAAATTTCTTCAATCATTCTTCATAGTGAAGAAATTTCTTCAATCATTCTTCATAGTGAAGAAATTTCTTCAATCATTCTTCATAGTGAAGAAATTTCTTCAATATTACAAAATTGAAAAGTGCATTATTCACATTGAAGAAAATTTCTTTCATGCGATGAAATTTTAAACGCATTTTATTCGGAATGAAGAAATTTCTCCAATAAAATACAATTGATAACGTATACGTATATATGCGATATATATATGTATATATTTTATGCGATGAAGTTTTAAACAAATTTTATTCGGAATGAAGAAATTTCTTCAATAAAATACAATTGATAACGTTTGTGTAACATGTTAACTTGAATTAAAGCACAACAAAATTCCTTGAATTCGCTATATAAAGAAAATTTATGCGAAATAAGATTATTCAAATTAAAAAAATTAATAGATATTTCAATAACATACATATTTTCAGGTAAAGCATTAATATAATATACCAACAAATTAATATAATATACCAACAAATTGGGTTATTAAAACAAAAAATCTCAAAAAGTAATAGAACATTTCCTGATATTTTTCACCGAAAATTTATTTGAAAATTTGAAAAAGTTCCCTTTACTTTAAAATAATTTAATTGCAAAATTTATTCCGTGCCGCAAAATAAGAAGCATAATTGAAGAAGTTTTTTCAATATAACACCATCAGATTTAATAAATTTCTTCAAAATAATAGTCTATTTTGTCACTTAAACTAGGTTAATTTTTTCAAATGATAAAATTTTGTTACCACGAACTTCTTTGTTTAAGAAGAAGTTTTGTTCACTTAACAAATTCAATCATCCAAATGCCTAAAAATTTTTGTAAGGTTTATTCAATCTCAATAAAATTTTCGTTAATCATTAACAAAAAACTTCAGTTGAATTCACCTACCAGATTTTAATGAATTTGATGAAATTTCATTAGTTAATGAAACTAATTCTTCCAAGTTAACGAAATTTTATCAATCTCTAAAAACTGATGAAAGTATTTATTCAAATTGAATATGATTCTTCAATAAAACTCCATAAAGTTCAATGAAATTTCTTCAAAATAACGCACAATTTTTGTAAATGGAATGAGCTAAAATTTTTGCAATGATGAAATTTTGTAAGCTCAAAATTGGATTTTTTTCACGAAATTTTATTATTTTAATCCTCTTCAATATTAATAAAACTTTGATGATTTTTATTCAATTTGAATACAGCTTCTGTCAAAAATTTACAAAATATTTTCGTTCAATTCACCAACCAAACTTTAATCAATTTGAAGACTATTTGTTAATACAACAAAAAAATATTCAATATGAATAAAAAATTGATGAAATTTATTCAAATTGAATAATCGTTTTGTTAAAAAGTTACAAAATTTTTTATTCAAATCCACCTCCAATAATTTTTTCTGTGTATGAGAGATACACCGAGAAAACAAAAAAAAGTTAAATGCACATCTTAAAAACGGTTAATAAAATGTTTATTTTAAAAACATTTTACGCTATGCAAAAATGAAAATGCTTCCTTTAAGATACAAAAGTAAATACGTTTTAAAAACAAAAACGAACGTTTTACTATGATATAGTAAGGTAAAATGAATATTTTCTAAAACATTCTACGCCATACATAAATGAGAACGCATATATTAAAATTCAAAATTAAAACGAAACGTTTTAGAAACAATAATGAACGTTTTACAATGATAAATAAGGTTAAAATGAATATTTTCAAAAACGTTCATACGCCATACAAAAACAAAAACGCACATTTTAAAAGACAAAAGTAAAACGAAATGTTTAAGAAACAGCAATGAACGTCTAAACATATTTACTTAACTGAAAACGGTTACACAACAATTTTATAAAAAATGTATGTTTCTGTCAAGATTTCCTGTCACTATTTAAGATGATAAAACAAAAAAAGTAAAATGCAAATTTTAAAAATGGTTAGTAAAATGTTTATTTGAAAAACATTCTACGCTATGCAAAAATGAAAATTCTTCCTTTAAAATACAAAAGTAAAATGAAACGTTTTAAAAACAAAAACGAACGTTTTACTATGTTATAGTAAGCTATAATGAATATTTTCAAAAACAATCTAAGCCATACATAAATGAGAACGCATATTTTAAAATACAAAAGTAAAACGAAACGTTTAAGAAACAACAACGAAAGTTTTACAACGATAAAGTAGTCTAAAATTAATATTTTTAAAAACATTTTAAGCCATACAAAAATAAAAACGCACATTTTAAAATACAAAAGTAAAAGGGAATGTTTTAAAACAGCAATGAACGTTTTAAGAAGAACTTTTTAAAAAATTCATGTTTTTGTCAAGATTTTCTGTCAGTTTATAAGATAAGTAGTTTTAAATATGTTTTGCTACAGTTAACTTATCGAAATAAGTTCGCGCTTACAATCTTAAAAACAAGCTATCAAAATTAAAAAATTAATGAAAAATAAATGTGTTTTAAATAGCAACAAATTCTTGCAGGTTTCGTCAGGGATTTAACCCTGGACTGTTGAGTATTAAACTCGACCGATAGCAAGCTCGGCTAATCTTGAACTTTTAAAAGGTGATTAAATTTCATAAAGTACGTGTAGGCAATCGAGGCAATTAAAAGCTCTTTTAAAAATTTTCATTTTAAAATAACAAACGAACGTTTTAAAAGCTCTTTTGAAAATGTTTATTTTAGAAAATCAAACGAACGTTTTAGCAGACCATTTTAAAATGTTTATTGCAGCTAATCAAGCAAACGTTTTTGAAGCTCTCTTTAAAATGCGCGTTTTAAAATAAAAATAAACGTAAGAGGCGCAAAATTTGGGTTAAACGTTTTCAAAAGTATCACGTTTCTGCTAGTTTTGACAATTTAGTTTTCTCAGTGTATATATAGTAATTTAGTAGTGAAGGAATCATTGAATTCTTAAGCCCATCTTTTAATGAAACCAAGAACACCACTAGCCTTATTTACCGCCAAATTTACGTCTAGATTGAAGCGAAGTTTTGGATCTATAATTACACCAAGATCAACAAAATTACGCACAATTTCTAAGTGAATGTTATTTAAAGTGTAATTTATGCTTTGAGCAGTTCTACTTGAGAAGGTTATTGATTTTCATTTTTTCAAGTTAAGGTTTAATATGTTAAAGTGACACCAATCCACTAGTCCGTTTAAATCTGATTGTAAAAGGTGTTGTTCGTCGAGTGACTTGTAGGTAAGAAAAAGTTTCACATCGTCAGCATACATTAAGACGTCACAGTGTTTTATTACCGAGGGAAGGTCATTAATAAATAGTAAGAATAAAATGGGTCCAAGATGACTTCCTTGCGGAACACCAGATGTAACCATTATATTTTGTGAAAAAGAATTCTTATCCATATGAAATACGTTTTTATCCAATTTAGCAATTTGATAGGAAACCCAATAAGCTGAAGTTTTTTTCAATAAAAGATTATGATTGACGCTGTCAAAAGCTTGGCTAAAGTCCGTTTAAATAACATCAGTCTATTTTCCCAAAGTAAAATCTTTTATTTTACATGTTGTAAAGTCCAAAAGGTTTGTTGAAGTTGATTTACCCTTTACAAAACCATGTTGAGTGACAGAAATGGAGGAAGATACGAAGTGAGTAAGTTGTTCCGTTATGATTTTATCAAATAATTTAGGAATTACGCTAAATTTGGCGATGCCTCGATAGTTAGTGACATCAATTTTTGAGCCAGATTTATGAAGGGGATTCACATATGAATCTTTCCATATAATGGGAAAATGACCATTTTGCAAGGATATATTAAATATGTTAAATAGAGGAGCACACAGGTTGCCTGCACATTCCTTTAAAATGACACTCGGGATTTTATCTGGGCCGGTCGAAAAAGAGTATTTAACTTGACGAAGGTAATGCATAACAATAATTGAGTCTATTACTGGAGTTTCAAAAAAGTTAACTGGCGGTAGATAAGGATGCTCAGTACTCATATTAAATGGTTTATTGGAGTAAGTTGATTTGAAGATGTTTGCAAACATGTTTGATATTACACTGTCACAAGACGATTCTTCTTGATTGAACTGTACCGAAGATTCAACGTCATAATATGAATACGGTGATTTGATAAATTAAATTGGTCACCAGTCAGTCCGGTAAGTAAGACGTTGAGTTTAACATAGTCTGTTTTTTTAAAGTTATATTTTTTATATTTTGCTTATCAGGAGTAAGTTCATTTTCATTTTCGAGAGTAAGTAATACTATCAATTCAAGAGTTGGATGATGTTCATCTTCCGGAAGTGATGCAGGGTTTGAACGATTGAGATTTACAGTAGTGCATCTATCTACAAACACAAGGTCTAAAGTTCTATGAAATTATTAAGAGTATTATTGACTTTTGAAGACACAGGTTAGATAACTTATCTAAAAAATCATTAATATAATTACAAGTGGAAACAGGTGTAAGAAATGAAGAATCATCCGTCAAATTCCAAGACAAAAAGGGTAGGTTAAAATCACTCAACACAATAAGAATATCATTATTTTTTAACATATTATGAACATTTTCTATGGGGTTAATATGTCTTAAGTAAATCGATAAGTCACATTTTGGAGGAATGTACGAATAGGTCAGATAAGTAATACTTTTATTTAATTTAACTGAAACACGATTCAGAACACTTCCACCGATCTTATTATAACGATCTTTACGGAAAATTTTATAATTATTACAAAATTATTTCAGAATTAAGGATATTAGAGCGAAGCCATGTTTCCGTGAAAATTAAAATGTTATATTCGAAGTCAAAACTGTTAATAAACATTTCAGAAAGTTTGGAAATAAGACCACTAACATTTTGGTACACAATTCAATTTCGACCTGTGATTTGTTAATGGTTTTTTGGATGAGATTGCGGGCGACTTCGCGGGCGAGGCAAGTGTACAACATTAACTTATCGCGGATTATTTATAATTCGAATTCGCGTACAATTGTATATCGCGGAACAATTGTTTTTTGAGAGGTAATCTCTACAAGAAGCTGGACTGCTTTGTAGAAAATGGTACCATTTCGATGTACACCTGCCTTTCGTAGGATCCCCTCCATGATGAAATTGAAGCGAACGCATGATAGCGGATCGCCTTATCCGAAACCTCGTTCGGTATTAAAGGTTTCGGATGTATGCATGTATTGCAAATTTCGATGGCATTGATTAAAGCGATGGCGTATTCTTTAAACATCGTGATCATCAACACCATCATCATCAGCATCATTACAATTATCATCAGCATCACCACAATCATCATCAACATCATCATCATCATCATCACCATCATCGTGATCATCATCATAAAATCATCAGCATCACCATCATATTCAACATCAACATCATCAATATCATCAGTATCATCATCATCATCATCATCATCATCACCATCATCATCGTTAAAATCATCATCATTAATTTCATCATCATCCTCATCACCACCATCCTCATCATCATCACCATCATCATCAGCATCATCACAATTATTATCATCATCACCACAGTCATCATCATCATCACCATCATTATCACCATCAGTATCATCACCATCACCATCATCAGTAACATCATCATCATTAACATCATCATCATCATCATCATCCCCATTACATCAACATCATCATTATCATCATCATCATCGGCATCATCATTATCATCATCATCACCAAATTCATCATATTCATCATAATCATCATCATCGCCACCATTATCATCATCACATCAGTTTCATCATCATCAGCATTATCATCATCATCATCATCATCATCATCATCATCATAATCATTATCATCATCATCATCATCATCATCATCATGATCATCATCACTATCATCATCATCATCATCATCGTCACCATCATCATAATCATCATCACCATAATCATCATCATCATCATCATCATCAAAATTATCACCATCATCATCACAATCATTTTCATCAGCACCATCATCACCATCACCATCATCATCATCATCATCATCATCATCATCATCACCATCATCATAATAATCATCATCATTATCACCATCACCATCATCAGCATTACGATTATCGTCATCCCCGTTATCATCATCATCGTTTCCATCATCATCATCATCATCATCATCATCACCATCATCATCATCATTATCATCATCATCATCAACATCGTCATCATCATCATCATCCTCATCCTCATCATCATCATCATCACCATCATCATCATAACAATCATCATCATCATCATCTTTATCACCTTCATCACAATCATAAGATTCAATATCATCACCATCATCATCTGTATCATCATCTTCATCAAAAACATCATCATCTGTTTCATCATCATTACCATCATCAGCATCACAATCATGATCATCATCATCATCATTATGATCATCATCATCATCATCAATTTCATCATCATCACCATCATTATCAGCATCATCATCATCACTGTTGCACTTGATTCCCAAAAACAAAAGAAATAAACTCTACGCAGCTTTGTAGCAAGTATTTAGTGTTTATTTCACTGAAAATTACAAGATACATTAAATTTAATTAAAATCAAATACAAGATTTTCTAATAAGAAGCAAGACTTACATTTTGTTCTACGCTGTCGTTAAGTTGAATTGAGAATGAGAAAATGAAAATGAGAAACAAAGAAAATGCAATTACACAAGTCAGCAAAATTATCAAAAAGGTTTATAATTAATCGTATTTGTTTTCGTAGTTAGGGTTGCTGAGTCGGCGTAACATTCCCCTCTCGTGAAGGCCTTGCGGGGCTTCACCCTCCACATCCAGTATCGCAAGTTTTGAAACTGGACGTCTCAACGTTCCGCTACTAGTTTTTACGTCAGTCTGTCGAATCAACCCATCTTTCGCCTTTAGTGTATTTATCATATTTCCCCGCTTCCAGCTGCTCCTCGGCATGTTCTCATCGCAGATTAGCACCAGGTCTTCAATTTGAATTGGTGTTAGGGGAACAAACCATTTTGTCCGTCTGGTTATTGTCGGCAGATATTCTCTGATCCACCGATGCCAAAATTTGTTTTTTAGTTGCTGGCTTATTCTATATTGCTTCCGAGTACAAATCGGTTCATCGTCTCCAGGGGTTTGAGTAGAATTAGTGGTGTCCAAAAGAAAGTGGTTCGATGTCAAAGGGTCTGAATCTTCGCACGCCACAGGTAAGTGTGTCAGAGGGTGACTATTCACTATGTTTCCGGCCTCTACTAATAAGCTGCGAAGCGTTTCTACTCGTGGCGCTGATTCTTTCGATGTGTCTGCTAATATCCTTTTAGTCGATTGGATCAGACAGCTGAGTACCATTATTTAGAGTAGATGCCTACCTGTTCGGTTTAAATCTACTTGCTCCATGGCGAGGAGTCATGGACTTTCGAAATCAACTCTCAACAGAAGCGTTTTCAGGATACCTCACTTGAACTTGTCGGTGTGCAGGATCATAGGGACGACTCTGTCTATTAGGAGTTGCTTTCTCAAGTCCAATGGGTTTAGGAATACAATTAAATTTATCGACCAGTTTCCAGGCACCCAGCACCCAAGATTTCTACTGAGTAACCCTTCTTTTCAATCATATCATGCAGAATTTGATCGCCATTATCGCCATATAAAAATTAATTATTTTCCGGGCATGACCAGTGCCCTAGGGATTCGCGTTTTCAGGTATTAATAGCATACTATGACGAGGCACCATTTGCCAGTTCTGCCATAAACACCTTACTCACCCACCGAATCCCCAGTACCAATTTGTGGACATTTAATTTGAGGTTAAATTCAATCCACCTCCATTGGTGAGGAGCGAGACCGACCTAAAATCTCTAACATATAGGATATGCCAGCCTGGTTGTACAGAGACGCAACGCCACGCCGACTCGTTGTCTAGCTTGCGACATTAAGCTTACCACAGCCAGCACGAGACCCGAAGGGCCAGCCCACGATAGTCCCCCCGGGCAAAAGGGGTTTCCACCTTGGAATGAGCTTCCAACAAAACCAGACATGAATTGATAGTTAAGCACACATGACTTGATAAGCAAGCTTATCTTAGTATCCCGGTATACTATACCGACAGACACTAACTTGGGTATTGGTTATGACTAAGAAATGAATAAACAAATCGAAGACATATTAATTGGGTATTCCAAAACTGATCGCCTTATCTAAATTCAATTAGAAAACTTGATCAGCCAGCATACAACATTACCACAATGTAGCACGCTCCATCACAGGGTCTATTATGCATTCAGATCAAACTCCACACAAGAATTAATCTTGTTAACTTCCATTATTACTGCCATGATAATACAACTTGTTTACATCCATTTTTATACATCCAATTTTACCTCCATTATGACCATTCTTTTAACCAATTTTTATTCTTGGCATATATAGACCCTATCGTTGGAAATTTATTTATCATCACTTATTCTCATAAACCCATAAAGAATATCAGATTCTTATTCTTGTCGGTAATTATCATTAGCTAAACCAGGTTTAGTGACTATCCCCGTGCTAACAGTATGTTTTATATCATTTGCAACGGATACGCAGGTACAATAACCAGATTTATGTCCCACTTCCATGATTTTGTAGCTCAAAACAGGGCTCATGGCAACCTATCTTTTTACGTGTCATACATAATTGAACCGTAGTCCAAATACGCATGACACAACCCTCCTCCTTTTCACTGGCTTGGGACAGGCTAATGGCTTACCATCATCACCACTAGGCGGAGTTGGGTTCGCTGGACAATTGAACTCCCATGTTATACCCTTGGTCGACAGCTCTGTTTGTAAGTAGTTCAGGTCCAAAAAATCGGTCACCTTTCTCAGCTCGCCATCCATGCCAACAAAGTTTGTGCCCATATCAGAGCGTATTTTTACCGTGATGCCACACCTGTTTATGAAATTCCTTATGCATAAGATGCTCGCATCGGTCGATAGATCAGCTACAAGCTCGATGAGTATGGCTCAGACCGTCATACATGTAAATAGTGCTGCCCATCTTATTTCACGTCTCCGTCCTATTGTGACATACAGAGGTCCGAAATAGTCTAAGCCTGTATAGGTGAACGGTCTAACGAACGGTGTAACATGGTCGATCGGTAGCTGGCCCATGAGTGTTGGCTTAGGCTGCACACGTTTGTTTTTACAAAACTGACATGTCGACTTTATGCGATTTACTGCGGCGCGCAAATGAGGGACCCAAGACTTCCTTCGGATTTCATTCACCACGACTTCATTATTTTGATCAACGTTGATGAAAATATTTTCTGTGATAGTCTTTCACCACGAGGTCAGTCAAGACATGACCTGCTTGTAAGTATGGCTGGGTGTCGTGTCGACTCAGGCAGTGCCAAAGCATAGTTTAATCGTCCGAAAACGCATAGAACAACATATTCATTTAGCCCTGGGCTAAGTGTAAATATTTCGCTGTCTTTTGATACCCTTCTGTTTTTTTGTAAGTCACGAATTTCTTTGTCGTAATTTTGCCTCTGCTCATAACAACATAATGTTCTCTCTGTGGTTTGCCTCTGCACGTAACAACATAATGTTCTCACTGCTACATTCAGCTCACTCACTGTCAATGCACCTCTCACACAATTATCTTTCTTTCTACATTTATTAATAAATCTCAGCATCCAGGCGGCTGTCCTTGTAAGGCAAAGAAAACTCGAAAACCTTGTAAAGTCTATAATTGTGTGGTCTTGGATCACCAGAAGGCATCAACGTTTTTCTTCATTTGTTGATTGCTCGAGGGCTGTATCGTGTCTTGGCCAAAACTCCTCGTTTGTCTTCAAAAATTCAGGTCCAATTACCCATTGGTTCTCAGGGGCGAACTCCACCGGATATTTTGTTCGGGTTGCTGCATCTGCTTGGTTCAGCTTTGTTGGTACCCAGCGCCAATCATTTTCGTTGGTCGTCTCTAATATTTTGCCAACGCGATGCGCCACGAACGACTTGTATAGCCTATGGTCGGATTTTATCCAACTGAGCACCATTCTTGAATCACCCCAGCATACTGTTCTTGTAATCTTTACTCTATGGCTTTGAATAATTGTATTTTTTAACCGTGTGCCTAACATGGCTGCTTGCAATTCCAACCATGGCACGGATAAAAGCTTTAAAGGTGCACATTTTGTTTTACCCACGATGAAGCAGATGTCAATTTTATTACATGATTATGCGCCAGTAAGCCACTGCGGCGAACGCTGTCTCGCTAGCGTCAACGAATACATGAAGCTCGATAATCGTCTCAGGGTGTAGCAGTGATGGTGAGTAGCAGAGACGCTGTCGAAATTGTTTTACCAATTGAAGCTTTGTGACCCATTGTACAAATCGCTCAAATATTTGCTGCGGTATATCTTCGTCCCAATTAACTCCTGATCGCCATACGTCTTGCAGCATTACTTTTCCGTAAATCAATAAGTTGGCGAGCATGCCGAATGGATCATAGACAGACATAGAACATAGACTAGGCTTAAAAGCTCGAGTTTCGTCGGGCACCTCGAAGCAAAAATTATTATTTATTTATTTGCTAAGCCTTGTTAGACTTTTTAGCATTATACAAAATTTACATATTTATATAAATACAATTGAAATTGTACATACAATTTAAATTTAAAAATTACGTTAAAATATGTACACATAAATTATAAGATTTAATAAGAATATTACACAGCAAAGAACATTGTGGTAACAAGGCAAACAAGGTTATATCCACCTACACTTAAAATAGCTTGGTGTCGGCATAGAACGGTGGGAGATAACAAGACAAACAAGGTCTGTACGCCATACTGATAAGCATATGTATATATATAATATAAATCGTTCTTCTAAGCAAGGTGGTATTTCGAAAAACTAGGTCAAATACACCACACCAATTTCATTCTTTAACAAGAAATGATTGCGAACGCAGGCACTAGACAACAAGGTGTCATTGGCCAGTTATATTATTATAAATACAATACAAATCGTTCAAGCATGGTTGAAGAAAAAATATACAACCAGCATGGAACGACCGAAAGATGAGTTGACATTCACCAAGCATGTTCGATTAGATTAAGTGAGGAGGTCCAAACAGGTTCAAGTCCATTCAGATTATATGTAGTTTTGTATCCATCACCAGCGAAAATTGTGTTGGTACAGACTCAGCGGCGATACTGCAGATAATCTAAAATTTTAAGTTTAATTGAGTACATGGATTCATTTAATGTTATAACATCTGAAACGGAATTAAAATCACCGCAAGCGCTTCTTAGTGGTTCATTTTGTAAGTAATTAGTTCTACAAAAGTTCATAAAAAGTAGCTCAAAAGATCTTCTAGGTCGAAGAGGAACATTAAAGTAAATTTTACTCAGTAAATATGGACTGTCGACATATCCATGTAAGAGTTTTAAAATCCAACTAACATTTAGCATAGTTCTCCTATTTTTTAAAGAAGGCAGATTAATTAGCTGTAATCGATATTCATAAGAAGGTAAATTAAAGTTTGAATTAAAATATAGATCACGTAAGCAGAACAGAAGAAATTGCTTTTGAACAGATTCTATATCATCAATGTAACACCCATAACGAGGGCACCAAACAATTGACGCGTATTCTAGAATGGGCCTTACTAGCGATGTGAATAAGGTTTTAGTTATAAAAGGATCATTAAACTCTTTGGACCATCGTTTAATAAATCCTAGAGTACTATTAGCTCTGCTGATTGCTTTATTAATGTGAATGTGAAAGCGAAGTTTGGTGTCCATAGTTACTCCGAGATCATCAAAAACCTCTAAAAACTCAAGTGTATAGTCACCTATATTGTAATTAGTTCGAGAAGGTTGTCTTCGAGAAAAAGTCATTTGTTTGCACTTCCCCAAGTTGAGCTTCATGCAATTAATTTCGCACCAGTTACAAAGATGGTCAAGATCAGTTTGTAGCAATAAAGAGTGTTACACATCTTTGTATGACAGAAAAAGTTTAACATCATCAGCGTATAGCAAGATATTGCTATGCTTTACTACAGATGGAAGATCATTTACATAAAGTAAAAACAATAAAGGACCAAGATGACTTCCTTGGGGTACCCCAGAAGTAACTAGAAACTCATCTGACTTTATGAGGTTAAATATAAAGCTTTGTGTTCTATTTAATAAATATGATTCAATCCACCGCACTAAATGCGTTGGAAAACCAAGAAGTGACAGTTTTATAACTAAAAGCTTATGATTTACAACATCAAAGGCTTTACTAAAGTCTGTATAAATAACATCTGTTTGTAGACCTTTTCCAAAATTCTCAATAGTTTTAGATGTAAATTCTAGAAGATTAGTAACAGTAGATTTTCCAGATAAGAATCCATGTTGAAAAGGAGATATTAAAGATTTAACGCTATGTGATAGTTGTGAGGTTACAATAGCCTCAAAAAGCTTAGGAAGGGCGCTGAGCTTTGCAATTCCCCGATAGTTGTCTATCAAAGACCTATTGCCAGATTTATGCAGCGGAATAATAAAAGAAGATTTCCATGCCACTGGAAAATAGCAAGTTTGCAACGATGCAGTAAAAAGCATAGTAATTGGAACTACAAGTTCTTCACAGCAATATTCTTGTAGTATTGATATTAAGTAGTGATGACCAGTTGATAATTGACAAATTATTTCTTAAAATTACATAATTTGTTGTTTTAAAGTTGAACTCTGAGGGAGGATTCAAACGATTTGAGATAGATTGTTTGGGAAAATTCAGAGTGATTTCAACAGTCGGATGGTGTAAGTCCTCCGGATACACAAGTGGATCAGACCTATTAACTGAAACAATATTACTATCATCAAAAAATATAAGGTCTAACAAACGGTTATTTCTATTATAGTGATAGTTGATTTGAAAAAGTCCTTGACTCAAAAGCTCATTTAAAAATGAGTTAACAGATGATTGTTCTGAAGACGGCAGGAACACTGCAGAATTTTCAGCACAACGGTTCCAAGAAACATTAGGAAGGTTAAAGTCACCAGTTATTAAAATGTGGTCGTGAGGCTGAAGTTGTGAGCAAATTTTACCAATCGACAATAGATGTTTCCCATACACCTCGACATTGGAAGCAGGAGGAATATACGAACATGTAATATAAATTCTCAAAGAACCAAACTTCACAAGAAAACAGCAAAATTCAATATCTAAAGACTCAGATATTATTATTTCTTGTGAGAAGTGTGAAGACTTAACGGCAATAAAAACGCCACCCCCATTGCAAAAATTACCAGCAATAGCGTTTCTATCTTTACGGTATATATTAAAATTGTTAGACAGAATTTCAGTATTTAAAATATTAGGTTTAAGCCAAGTCTCACTGAAAGCAATAATGTCAAAGTGAAGATTATGACTTAAAATTAACAAATCTGTCAACTTGGTATTTAAACCTCGGACATTCTGGTATACGACTAAGAACTGATGGCAACAATCTAGTTTTTTGAGTTAGTGGTGTGGGAAGGTAAAGTAGCTAAAGACATTTTAGGAGGTGATCTAGGAATAAATTCATGAACCACGGTATTTTCAGGCCAAAAACGTTGATCCATGACTTTACCAAAGAGATCGCCTGGTAAATTAATTCTATAAGAAGAAGAGAACCGCTCATATGAAAACTTGAATTTGTGAACCGAAATGTTCTTATTAACAAGTTTCAACTTTGAGTTTATGTGATGTAAAACATCTTCTTCAGATGTATCAGGAGCAAAGCGTAAGGCAAATATAGACCTAACAGGCCGGACAATAGCAAGTTCCTTATATATAGGCTGGTCACTGTTTTTTATTAAAATCTGTTTAGGTATAGCACCAGTAGAGCTAGAAGCGATACTAGAAGACGAAGGAGCCGAAATTGGAGCAACACAGGCTTCGGCGTAAGTTTTTTTCCTACCAGAAGGACTTGGAGAATCACTTCAGACGATAGTTGGTGCCACTGCAGGAGCTTCAGCTGTTTGTAAAATAATATCAGCTGCTGCAGGCACATTTGAAGAGACAGTCTTATTAGTATTTTTGTCATCACTGACAGACTCAGTTGACTGTGCTTCATGTTCTATGCTCAAATTTGGTGAAAGCAAGATTAAGTCGTTGTTAGTAGACGGAGGTATGGCTATAGCAGAAGGTTTTGCGGTATTTCGAAGATTCTTTTATGGCCGCTTTCGTTTTGGAGATATTGAAGCTTCCTCCATAATTTTAAACTTCTTAAATAAATCTTCAAAATCAGCCAATCTGGCTTGAGCAGCCGCTAAATCCTTCGAAACCTCTAAAAAGCCTTTACGAGATTGTCGTATAAGCTTTAAAATATCCACATCGGTAGATCTGCAATTTTCGCACGCCCAACGAAGTCCTTTACCTTCATTAAGTGCATCAAAAATTCTCGCAGTCAACATTGCACACTTTATATGAAAGAATGCGTCACATAACCAGCAATGGACTAGCCTATCTGATTCACCCTTAACAGTGCAGTTACGAGAATTGCAGAACATTTTTATAGTTAAAGTTAATAATAAATAAAAATTTAAAAGAAAAAATAAAAATTTAATATTAAATAATTAAATTGAAAAAAAGCTCAATGGCAACCCTATTTACAATGATGGTTTGAGGATAGGGTTAACTAAACGTCAAACAGTTTGAACAGTTTGAGAAGCGCTGTGGTGTAAGAATCAACAAAAGTAAACAAAGAAAATGACAAGAAATGAAAAAGAAACTTCGCTCTCACTTCACGAGTTAAAACAAGAAATTGTTGTTGCTAACGCAAAAACAATTTATGTAAACAAGTTAAGCAAATAACTATTAAAGCAGATAACAATAAATAAAAGCAAATTTGCAAATAAGTAAAAGGATTATTTTAGTGCTTTCTTGACGAGTCCCAGCAAAAATTGATGATCAGCAAGTTCAGGAGACCACGGAAAATTCAATTTAAATTTTTTAATTAAGCAAATCTTCGAAATGATTAAAAAATTTGAAAGAAACTTTTAAAATATAGCGATTGAAAAAAGAACGTCTTGACGCAAACAGTGTTGGCAACGAATTGAAACGAATATCAAAGGGTCAACTTTATGAAGGTAAAGCTTAAAAACAAACTTCTAATCGATCCTATCGCAATACATTCCTTAAATCTTGTCTGCCTTGTCAATAGTATCCATTTTCACCGTCGTCTGCTCACGCGATGCATCGCCATTCAGCTGATTTTGTACTAGTAGGGAATTTGAAATAAAACCACGAAGCTCGAATCCAGCCTTGAGATGTGTGTTTTTTACCGCTTGTCCAATTTCAAGCGCGTCTTTTTCGCTGCAAAAGCTGCTCACAAAATCGTCCACGTAGTGGCTTCTCACGATCTCCTCGATGACCTTCGGCTGGCGAGGGGCACTCTCGAATGCATTTTTGTTTTTCACGAATTGTGCGCTGCACGGCGAACAGGCAGCACCAAAGATCATGGCTTCCATAGAGTAGATATCAATTGGCTTCTGTGTATCATTGCCTCTCCACAGAAAACGCTGTGAGTCTTGATCAGTTTTCATTATTTGGACTTGTAAATACATCTCTTTTATATCGGCGCATAATCCGATGTTTTTCTCTCGAAATCTAAATAGAATGGTATTTAATGTTTGGTTTTCATCTGGCCCTTTTAACAATTGCGAATTAAGAGATATTCCATCTACCGCTGTGGCCGCATCAAAAACCAACGTTAATTTGCCGGGTTTGTTGACATTATACACTGCAAAGTGTTTGCCACCATGTGCGTTTACTAGTAAGTGCCGCTTCAGTTGATGACATCTTTCTTGCGTAGCCTTTTTTAATATAATTCTCCATAACCTACATAACTGCGTTTTGGCGAATTCTGGATTTTTAGCCATTTTGTTTTTATGGAATACAAACTACGCTGAGCCATTTTATAGCTGTCTGGCAAATTTATATTGTCACTCTTCCATAAAAGACCCGTCTCATATCGTTTGCCGATCTTTTTTGTGGTATTTGTCAAAATATTTCGCGCTCGAATATTATCCTTGGACTCAAATTGTTTATTTGGAACAGAAACTCCGAAATTCTCAGCCGTGAAATAATCCGATATTAAATTTTCCATCCTTTTCTCTCTTACACTTGTATGCAGTACGACGGATACTTGACTTGTTGCCGATTATTCAACTCCTGATGGCCTTCCATATATCAGCCACCCAAGCGGTGTTTCAGCAGCTATAACAGCTGGTTCACATCTTAGACCCTTCAGATTGGCAGTCAAATGACAGTTGTCCAGTCCTATCAGCAACTGGGAAATTCTGTAGTTGATCATATTTGTCTTGTTAATCCCTTAAATTTACAGTTTGCTTTGGTAGTTCTAAATCTGGTACGGTGCTCGCATGTATATAATACCATTTATTTTTTCCTATGCCTTTGATGTCGATATTTACTGTCAATGAGAACACCTCAGTTGAATTTCCGCCAAACCATTGGAGAGAGAGTGGTCGCCTTTTTTCTTTAAAACCTAACTCACGGGCAACTGACTCATTTAATAAAGTCGCAGATGAGCCCTCATCCAAAAATGCGAAGGTTTCCACGACTTGGTTATTTATACCTCATAACTTCACAGGTAGCACTTTAAATAGTAA
>OY282640.1:103825008-103832508 GCA_958299015.1 Tetanocera ferruginea | reverse complement strand
TAGCTTGGTGTCGGCATAGAACGGTGGGAGATAACAAGACAAACAAGGTCTGTACGCCATACTGATAAGCATATGTATATATATAATATAAATCGTTCTTCTAAGCAAGGTGGTATTTCGAAAAACTAGGTCAAATACACCACACCAATTTCATTCTTTAACAAGAAATGATTGCGAACGCAGGCACTAGACAACAAGGTGTCATTGGCCAGTTATATTATTATAAATACAATACAAATCGTTCAAGCATGGTTGAAGAAAAAATATACAACCAGCATGGAACGACCGAAAGATGAGTTGACATTCACCAAGCATGTTCGATTAGATTAAGTGAGGAGGTCCAAACAGGTTCAAGTCCATTCAGATTATATGTAGTTTTGTATCCATCACCAGCGAAAATTGTGTTGGTACAGACTCAGCGGCGATACTGCAGATAATCTAAAATTTTAAGTTTAATTGAGTACATGGATTCATTTAATGTTATAACATCTGAAACGGAATTAAAATCACCGCAAGCGCTTCTTAGTGGTTCATTTTGTAAGTAATTAGTTCTACAAAAGTTCATAAAAAGTAGCTCAAAAGATCTTCTAGGTCGAAGAGGAACATTAAAGTAAATTTTACTCAGTAAATATGGACTGTCGACATATCCATGTAAGAGTTTTAAAATCCAACTAACATTTAGCATAGTTCTCCTATTTTTTAAAGAAGGCAGATTAATTAGCTGTAATCGATATTCATAAGAAGGTAAATTAAAGTTTGAATTAAAATATAGATCACGTAAGCAGAACAGAAGAAATTGCTTTTGAACAGATTCTATATCATCAATGTAACACCCATAACGAGGGCACCAAACAATTGACGCGTATTCTAGAATGGGCCTTACTAGCGATGTGAATAAGGTTTTAGTTATAAAAGGATCATTAAACTCTTTGGACCATCGTTTAATAAATCCTAGAGTACTATTAGCTCTGCTGATTGCTTTATTAATGTGAATGTGAAAGCGAAGTTTGGTGTCCATAGTTCCTCCGAGATCATCAAAAACCTCTAAAAACTCAAGTGTATAGTCACCTATATTGTAATTAGTTCGAGAAGGTTGTCTTCGAGAAAAAGTCATTTGTTTGCACTTCCCCAAGTTGAGCTTCATGCAATTAATTTCGCACCAGTTACAAAGATGGTCAAGATCAGTTTGTAGCAATAAAGAGTGTTACACATCTTTGTATGACAGAAAAAGTTTAACATCATCAGCGTATAGCAAGATATTGCTATGCTTTACTACAGATGGAAGATCATTTACATAAAGTAAAAACAATAAAGGACCAAGATGACTTCCTTGGGGTACCCCAGAAGTAACTAGAAACTCATCTGACTTTATGAGGTTAAATATAAAGCTTTGTGTTCTATTTAATAAATATGATTCAATCCACCGCACTAAATGCGTTGGAAAACCAAGAAGTGACAGTTTTATAACTAAAAGCTTATGATTTACAACATCAAAGGCTTTACTAAAGTCTGTATAAATAACATCTGTTTGTAGACCTTTTCCAAAATTCTCAATAGTTTTAGATGTAAATTCTAGAAGATTAGTAACAGTAGATTTTCCAGATAAGAATCCATGTTGAAAAGGAGATATTAAAGATTTAACGCTATGTGATAGTTGTGAGGTTACAATAGCCTCAAAAAGCTTAGGAAGGGCGCTGAGCTTTGCAATTCCCCGATAGTTGTCTATCAAAGACCTATTGCCAGATTTATGCAGCGGAATAATAAAAGAAGATTTCCATGCCACTGGAAAATAGCAAGTTTGCAACGATGCAGTAAAAAGCATAGTAATTGGAACTACAAGTTCTTCACAGCAATATTCTTGTAGTATTGATATTAAGTAGTGATGACCAGTTGATAATTGACAAATTATTTCTTAAAATTACATAATTTGTTGTTTTAAAGTTGAACTCTGAGGGAGGATTCAAACGATTTGAGATAGATTGTTTGGGAAAATTCAGAGTGATTTCAACAGTCGGATGGTGTAAGTCCTCCGGATACACAAGTGGATCAGACCTATTAACTGAAACAATATTACTATCATCAAAAAATATAAGGTCTAACAAACGGTTATTTCTATTATAGTGATAGTTGATTTGAAAAAGTCCTTGACTCAAAAGCTCATTTAAAAATGAGTTAACAGATGATTGTTCTGAAGACGGCAGGAACACTGCAGAATTTTCAGCACAACGGTTCCAAGAAACATTAGGAAGGTTAAAGTCACCAGTTATTAAAATGTGGTCGTGAGGCTGAAGTTGTGAGCAAATTTTACCAATCGACAATAGATGTTTCCCATACACCTCGACATTGGAAGCAGGAGGAATATACGAACATGTAATATAAATTCTCAAAGAACCAAACTTCACAAGAAAACAGCAAAATTCAATATCTAAAGACTCAGATATTATTATTTCTTGTGAGAAGTGTGAAGACTTAACGGCAATAAAAACGCCACCCCCATTGCAAAAATTACCAGCAATAGCGTTTCTATCTTTACGGTATATATTAAAATTGTTAGACAGAATTTCAGTATTTAAAATATTAGGTTTAAGCCAAGTCTCACTGAAAGCAATAATGTCAAAGTGAAGATTATGGCTTAAAATTAACAAATCTGTCAACTTGGTATTTAAACCTCGGACATTCTGGTATACGACTAAGAACTGATGGCAACAATCTAGTTTTTTGAGTTAGTGGTGTGGGAAGGTAAAGTAGCTAAAGACATTTTAGGAGGTGATCTAGGAATAAATTCATGAACCACGGTATTTTCAGGCCAAAAACGTTGATCCATGACTTTACCAAAGAGATCGCCTGGTAAATTAATTCTATAAGAAGAAGAGAACCGCTCATATGAAAACTTGAATTTGTGAACCGAAATGTTCTTATTAACAAGTTTCAACTTTGAGTTTATGTGATGTAAAACATCTTCTTCAGATGTATCAGGAGCAAAGCGTAAGGCAAATATAGACCTAACAGGCCGGACAATAGCAAGTTCCTTATATATAGGCTGGTCACTGTTTTTTATTAAAATCTGTTTAGGTATAGCACCAGTAGAGCTAGAAGCGATACTAGAAGACGAAGGAGCCGAAATTGGAGCAACACAGGCTTCGGCGTAAGTTTTTTTCCTACCAGAAGGACTTGGAGAATCACTTAAGACGATAGTTGGTGCCACTGCAGGAGCTTCAGCTGTTTGTAAAATAATATCAGCTGCTGCAGGCACATTTGAAGAGACAGTCTTATTAGTATTTTTGTCATCACTGACAGACTCAGTTGACTGTGCTTCATGTTCTATGCTCAAATTTGGTGAAAGCAAGATTAAGTCGTTGTTAGTAGACGGAGGTATGGCTATAGCAGAAGGTTTTGCGGTATTTCGAAGATTCTTTTATGGCCGCTTTCGTTTTGGAGATATTGAAGCTTCCTCCATAATTTTAAACTTCTTAAATAAATCTTCAAAATCAGCCAATCTGGCTTGAGCAGCCGCTAAATCCTTCGAAACCTCTAAAAAGCCTTTACGAGATTGTCGTATAAGCTTTAAAATATCCACATCGGTAGATCTGCAATTTTCGCACGCCCAACGAAGTCCTTTACCTTCATTAAGTGCATCAAAAATTCTCGCAGTCAACATTGCACACTTTATATGAAAGAATGCGTCACATAACCAGCAATGGACTAGCCTATCTGATTCACCCTTAACAGTGCAGTTACGAGAATTGCAGAACATTTTTATAGTTAAAGTTAATAATAAATAAAAATTTAAAAGAAAAAATAAAAATTTAATATTAAATAATTAAATTGAAAAAAAGCTCAATGGCAACCCTATTTACAATGATGGTTTGAGGATAGGGTTAACTAAACGTCAAACAGTTTGAACAGTTTGAGAAGCGCTGTGGTGTAAGAATCAACAAAAGTAAACAAAGAAAATGACAAGAAATGAAAAAGAAACTTCGCTCTCACTTCACGAGTTAAAACAAGAAATTGTTGTTGCTAACGCAAAAACAATTTATGTAAACAAGTTAAGCAAATAACTATTAAAGCAGATAACAATAAATAAAAGCAAATTTGCAAATAAGTAAAAGGATTATTTTAGTGCTTTCTTGACGAGTCCCAGCAAAAATTGATGATCAGCAAGTTCAGGAGACCACGGAAAATTCAATTTAAATTTTTTAATTAAGCAAATCTTCGAAATGATTAAAAAATTTGAAAGAAACTTTTAAAATATAGCGATTGAAAAAAGAACGTCTTGACGCAAACAGTGTTGGCAACGAATTGAAACGAATATCAAAGGGTCAACTTTATGAAGGTAAAGCTTAAAAACAAACTTCTAATCGATCCTATCGCAATACATTCCTTAAATCTTGTCTGCCTTGTCAATAGTATCCATTTTCACCGTCGTCTGCTCACGCGATGCATCGCCATTCAGCTGATTTTGTACTAGTAGGGAATTTGAAATAAAACCACGAAGCTCGAATCCAGCCTTGAGATGTGTGTTTTTTACCGCTTGTCCAATTTCAAGCGCGTCTTTTTCGCTGCAAAAGCTGCTCACAAAATCGTCCACGTAGTGGCTTCTCACGATCTCCTCGATGACCTTCGGCTGGCGAGGGGCACTCTCGAATGCATTTTTGTTTTTCACGAATTGTGCGCTGCACGGCGAACAGGCAGCACCAAAGATCATGGCTTCCATAGAGTAGATATCAATTGGCTTCTGTGTATCATTGCCTCTCCACAGAAAACGCTGTGAGTCTTGATCAGTTTTCATTATTTGGACTTGTAAATACATCTCTTTTATATCGGCGCATAATCCGATGTTTTTCTCTCGAAATCTAAATAGAATGGTATTTAATGTTTGGTTTTCATCTGGCCCTTTTAACAATTGCGAATTAAGAGATATTCCATCTACCGCTGTGGCCGCATCAAAAACCAACGTTAATTTGCCGGGTTTGTTGACATTATACACTGCAAAGTGTTTGCCACCATGTGCGTTTACTAGTAAGTGCCGCTTCAGTTGATGACATCTTTCTTGCGTAGCCTTTTTTAATATAATTCTCCACAACCTACATAACTGCGTTTTGGCGAATTCTGGATTTTTAGCCATTTTGTTTTTTATGGAATACAAACTACGCTGAGCCATTTTATAGCTGTCTGGCAAATTTATATTGTCACTCTTCCATAAAAGACCCGTCTCATATCGTTTGCCGATCTTTTTTGTGGTATTTGTCAAAATATTTCGCGCTCGAATATTATCCTTGGACTCAAATTGTTTATTTGGAACAGAAACTCCGAAATTCTCAGCCGTGAAATAATCCGATATTAAATTTTCCATCCTTTTCTCTCTTACACTTGTATGCAGTACGACGGATACTTGACTTGTTGCCGATTATTCAACTCCTGATGGCCTTCCATATATCAGCCACCCAAGCGGTGTTTCAGCAGCTATAACAGCTGGTTCACATCTTAGACCCTTCAGATTGGCAGTCAAATGACAGTTGTCCAGTCCTATCAGCAACTGGGAAATTCTGTAGTTGATCATATTTGTCTTGTTAATCCCTTAAATTTACAGTTTGCTTTGGTAGTTCTAAATCTGGTACGGTGCTCGCATGTATATAATACCATTTATTTTTTCCTATGCCTTTGATGTCGATATTTACTGTCAATGAGAACACCTCAGTTGAATTTCCGCCAAACCATTGGAGAGAGAGTGGTCGCCTTTTTTCTTTAAAACCTAACTCACGGGCAACTGACTCATTTAATAAAGTCGCAGATGAGCCCTCATCCAAAAATGCGAAGGTTTCCACGACTTGCTTATTTATACCTCATAACTTCACAGGTAGCACTTTAAATAGTAACCTGGTCGGTCTAGAAATCGATCGTATTTCTTGTACTGTATTGAGGTGTTGTTTGTCAGCAATTTCACGGTCGTCGGTTTTGGCATGAATGGTGAATCTTTTTGCACCCATTAACTTGGCAAACCCTTTTTCACCTGCATTGATGTATAGTGTGTCTCTTAGACAAACAGCTGAAATACAGTTTATATTGTTTTACAGTTTCCCATTTTTTATCTATATTCTTCTTAGAAAATTGCTGGCATTGCGTTATAGGATGACTTCCTTCACATTCATAACACACGACTACTTTTGGTTTCTCATTCGGAACTTCATCTATCAGGGTTATAATAGGCTTCGTGCTTCCACGTTGCGTAAAGGCTTGCGTGCTTGCAGCGGTCGGTACCGTGAGCTGCATACTAACCGTTGCTTTAGATATGACACTGGCTGCCTGATTTATCCAGTCGGTAAAATGCTCAGGAGTCGGATATGAATTAATCTGTGTCGCATATGAAGTCCACTCTATTCTTTTCGTCAAAGGCATCTTGGACGTAAGCTCTTCTAATAATGTTGGATTACCTAAATGTTGAACTGCATTGGCACTTTTTAAGTAAACTGTAAAATTCTGGACTTTGATAGCAAACGGCACTAAACGTTCCAAATGGCCATATTTAAATTCGAGTAATCAATGATGCTTAAAACATTTTGTGGATTTATCATAAGGCTTTCAACATCCTCACGAGCAGTCCCTCTCAAAGACTTTTGAAGCCTAAACGTATTTTCTAAGTTAGTGTACCCGTAAGCTAACGAAGATTCCCGAAATTTGGCAATGAAAACCGGCTATTCTTCAGGACGCCCACTAAAGTCAGGTAAATCATACAATTTTCTTGTTAACTTATGACCTGGAACTAGTTGTACTAGCGAGTACAACCTGCTGTTATTATTTACATGATAAATCGAATCAAATAGCGAGGCAGCGGTTGTACCGCTTAGCGTTGAATAAGTCGGCGATGGCCCGTTAGGGAAGCTTTGCGCACTTTGAGGCACGGCGTACAAATTTGGCGCAGTGGTTGCAGTAGGTAAAAAAACTATATGTGGCACCTGGAGGTGCAAGCAGATACGACTGTATGGCTTGAGAGGCCACAGGTAACAAAAAGTATGACGCAGCAGCTGACACAGGCGGCAAACTATGTGTGGCAGCAGCTGTTAGAATTGACACTCGTTTGGCTACAGCAGCTGACCCATTCCATGTTGGCGTTGGTACCGAGTAATATGGCGTGGCAGTTGCCACAGGCGGTTCATTATGTGGGGCAGAGGCTGTCGACACTGGTGGGGCTAAATTTTTATCATTATCTAGAAAAGGCGGTAAAAAAAGTGTGGTAGCGGCTGTCAACCCAGGTGGCGTAAAATATTGACCAGCAGCTGACACAGGCGACAAACTATGTGTGGCAGCAGCCGTCGACACAGGTGGCGAAAAATAATGATGTATGTGGTTCTTGGATAGTACTTGCGCTGACTAGTTGGGAAGGGTGTCCATCGAAGACTCTGTTTTTCAGTTGCTCCTGAAGCTGAGCGCGTTTGGATTCGCTTTCAATAAGTTGTTGAGTTGTGCGCAGCTCACTTTCCTCCATTTTCCTAAGGTGCTCCA
>OY282640.1:103802508-103815008 GCA_958299015.1 Tetanocera ferruginea | reverse complement strand
ATAAATTATATACATTAATACATACATATAAATATTATAAATTGGAAACAACATATAGAGTGCAATGAACAGCTACTCAGCTAGCGCAAGTTCATTGCACTATTGTGCAATGTAAGCACTTTTGGGCACATGCATTGGTCTTGGTGACAAGTATTAAAAAGCAAACATATAGAGTGGAAGTTCATTGCACTGTTGTGCAATGTAAGCACATTTGGGCACATGAATTGGCCTTGGTGACAAATATTAAATTGCTGTGGCAATGTTGAGTTCACTGCCACCTGCTTACTTTTATATGTTGTGTTTTTTATGCTATGTCTCAACATATTCCCCGGCGTTGAGCGTGTGTCGATCAACCTTATCTTCCATATGTTGTTATAATTTCAAGGTCTGGTTCGTGGTCGATACCGGGCGCGTTGATGATATCTCTTGGAGCTGGTTGTGGGGTTGCTCGATCGATGTTGCGGAAATTTTTTTATTCGTTTCCATACAGATCAAGGTATGATGCACACGATGATAAAGATACAAGAATAGCTTACAACGTATTGATGGATATCATGTGGTCGAATTTTGTTCGGATTGTCGATGCGTAGATTCGCTATCTCATTCTGGAGAGCCGTCAATTGGCTGATTTGATCTTCTATCGCTGTTTCCTTGACGTCCAGAAGGAATGGTTCAATATTGTTAGGACTGTCTACCTTTGCCATGATGCCAAATTTGGTATATGACAAATGCGTAGAGCTGGTGACTATGAAGTGAAAGTCAATTGTGGCAGTCGCATCCTTTTGGTTGGTACTGCAGGTTTGTTTGTGGTCGAGTCCGGGGGCGTTCTAGATGACGCTGTTGCGTCCTCCTTGTCGTCTGTCTCTTCTTCATCGACTGGAAGTGGTGCTAGCTTGTGGATTGCTCTCCTTGATATGCCAGTTGCTGTGTGCACGTCGGCGACTCGAACTAGACCGTCGTGACCTCGTATCACCTTTGAAATTCTACCTAGAGGCCATTTCAATGGGGGCAAGTTGTCATCTTTAATTATCACCATTGTACCTGGTTTGACGTTTCTGGATTCATTATGCCATTTGTATCGATGTTGTTAATTGTAAAGATACTCATTGGACCATCTCCTCCAAAATTCTGCCTTGTGTTGCATAACCAAATTCCATCTGGTGGGATTTGTGGCGTTGTTTGGTTGAGCATTAGGATCAATTGTTGAGGTCAACGGCTCTCTTATGAGAAAGTGTCCAGGAGTGAGTGCTTGAAAGTCATTAGGATTCGTTGAAATTGGTGTAATTGGTCTTGAATTCATTATGGCCTCTGCTTCGGCCAGAACGGTCCCCATCTCTTCATAGGTTAGTGATGCGGATGCCAAGGTTTTTTGTAATAAAGTCTTGGCTGATTTCACCGCTGATTCCCAGAGGCCAACGAAGTGTGGTGCACGTGGTGGAATGAATTCAAAGTTGATTCCCTTTGTGTTGCATTCATTTTTGATCTTTCGTTGGGAGTTGTCATCATGAATAATCGATTGTAGCTCTTGCAGTTGGTTTCTGGCTCCAACGAAGTTTGTAGCATTTTCGCAGTAGAGTGTTGTGCAATGCCCACGACGAGCCATAAAACGTCTGAGTGCCCCTATGAAAGCCTCCGTTGTTAGATCGCTAACCAATTCCATATGAACCGCCTTTGTGGCGAAGCAGCAGAATACGGCTACATATGCCTTTCGCAGTGGTTTTCCTCGAATTTTGAAGTGTGTCCAAATTGGACCGAAGAAGTCTACTCCAGAGGTGACGAATGGTCTTGCAGGTTGTACTCTTTGAGCGGGTAGATTGCCCATCAATTGTTGCAATAGCTTTGGTTTCAATCTAGTGCATTGAACACAGTGTTGAGTATCGGAACGAGCTAAAGTTTTCAATTTGAGAGGCCAAAATCTTTGTCTCGTAATAGACATCAGTGTTTGAGGACCAGCATGTATGTGTTCCTTGTGCAAATCGTTTAATAATAGTTTTGTTACTATGTTGTTGTATGGTAGAAGCATCGGATGTCTGGCATCATAACTTAAATTGGATGACTTCAAACGTCCCCCCACTCTTAACATGCCCTTATCATCTAGGAAAGGTGTTAGAGAGTTGATTGAGCTGTTGTTGCTTACACTGGAATAGCGAGTTAATTGTTGAATATCGTTTGCAAACTCTTCCCGTTGCATGTTCTTAACAATATATGTTAGTGCTTCTTCCATTTCATCAGCAGATAATATTTTTGTTGTTGCTGTAGCCGACTGGTGTCGAGTAAGGCTGATGAAGCGTAGAACATTGGCCATTATTCTTTGCAAGTGACGGAAAGAATTTTTGTGATTGATGTCTCCAAGCCAATTTACTGCGGTGTTTGTGGTTGTTGCTGATGTGGCAACAACTGGTTTTAGCCTGAGCTCTAGCGGACATTCTTCTCGTGGTGGTTGAAGAGGCCAACTTGTTACCGCTCCATGTAGAAAAAGAGGACCATACAACCAGAAATTATTGTTTATCATTTTGCTTGGTGTCAGCCCTCTTGATATAAGATCAGCAGGATTATCTTCGCCATTGTTGTGGTGATGTTAGCTGCTGAATGGCTGAAATCCTGTTGGCGACAAAAGTATGGTAGTGAGATGAGTCTGCGTTTATCCAACCCAACACTGCAGTGGAATCGGACCAAAAGTGTACAGCAGAATCTTTAATGATTTGTCTCTCTTAAAGTTTCTGCATAAGCTCTACGGCTAACTTAGCAGCACATAATTCCAGTCGTGGTAGTGTTATTTGTTTGATTGGCGCTACTCGTGATTTTGCACATATAAAACGTACGATTTTTGTGTGATGAGCATCTGTTGTCTGCATGTATGCGACTGCTCCATACGCCCGCGCTGAGGCGTCAGCAAATATGTGCACTTGAGGATTGTTTGCGTCCTTATGACCAAAGATATGACGAGGGATGCTGATGTCTTGCAATAGTTCGAAATCAGTTTTGAATCTTAACCAAATAGTTTGAAGATCTTGTGGAAGTGCGGCATCCCAGTCAATTTTGAGTTTCCACAGCTGCTGTAGAAATATCTTTGCGGTGGTTGTTACTGGAGCAATGAAGCCAAGAGGATCGCAATATATCTGCCAAAGCGGTGCGTTTTGTTATCCTCTGCTCAATGGTTCCCAGGATTTTTAGCTTGAAATTATCATTTTTCGGATTCCATGTGAGCCCCATTGTATTAATGCTCTCACTGCGGGAAGTCCTGTAGTAATTTTGGGTGGTTTGCGCACCACTTTCGTAGATTGAATCCTGCGGAGCCCAACATTTTCCTTAATTGCCGTTGCATTTCAAGTGCTATAGTAATTTGGTCGGAGCTGCTCAAGACATCATCGTCATAGAAATTTGATTTCACTACTTCAGCAGCCAATGGATACTATTTAGCTTGTTTATCAGCTAGTGCTTGCAAAGTGCGCATAGCCAAGTATGGTGCAGAGGTTGTGCCATAAGTTATTGTGGTGAGCTTATAACACTTCATTGGGTGTGATGGATCTTCTCTCCACCAAATAAGTTGGTATTGCTGGTGATCATTGTGCACCCATACCTGTCGGTACATTTTTTCGATGTCAGCTGTAAAGGTAAATCGAGGGAGACGGAAGCGTAGTAGCGTTGTGGCGACGTCTTCTTGTATGGCTGGCCCTGTAGCTAGTACTTCGTTTAATGATAAGTTGGTTGATGTTTTTGCTGAAGCATCGAATACAACCCTTAATTTAGTTGTTGAGCTATCTGGCTTGAGTACTGCATGGTGTGGAAGGAAGTAGTGTGGGCCATTGATACTATGTACTGCTATTTCCTTCATATGGCCCAGTTTTGTCATACTCTCGCATAAAAGATACATACTGAGTCTTGAGCTCAGGGTTTTTTACAAGCTTGCGTTCAATAGCTGTGAAACGTTGCAAAATTATGTCTTTGGATTTACCGAGTTGATTTGGATTATGCTGAAATGGTAACTTTACCACAAATCGACCATCAGTAAGTTGATGAGTGTTTTGAAGGAACTCTTCTTCAAAACGTCGTTCAGCCGCAGTTAGGTTGGCCACACGTGAATCACATTCTTCCAGTCGCCAGAATTTTTCCATTGTCTCGTTGAGTGACTCATCTGTGGTGCAGATGCCACAAGTGCTAGTTGTGGTGGATGACTCTTGATTGGTGTACTCACCCCCCACTATCCAGCCGAAAAGAGTATTTTGCAGCACCGGTTGTCCTTCTCCTAGTGGTATTTGTCCAACGCATAATGTCGAATAGAAAACTCCTGCTCCAATTAGTAAATCGATGCCTTTAGATTCATAGAAATTGGGGTCAGCTATATGCAGGTTGCTTGGAATGTTCCAATTGCATATGTTTATGCTGCTTGATGGTTGCTTGGAAACAATCTCTGGTAAAATGTGAGCTACAATTCTCTTGCTGAAGCCTGTCGTTCTTGATTGCAGCTGCAAGTTTACCCTTTCAGCGATACGGCTCTGTGATTGACCAATACCTTCAATTCCAATAATGCACTGATTCTTCTTTATTCCGAGTTTGTTCACAAGCCGCTTGGTTTTGAAGTTGGCTTGCGACCCGTTGTCTAAGAGTGCTCTGCAATGAATTTGATTTCCCCACTTATCGATTATAGTTACCAAAATCGTACTCAGCAATACAGTGGTTGATTTAATTGGTTGATCTTGAACAGCCGCAAGTGATACCGGAGTCCTTTGCGTTGTTTATTGATGTTAACAGAGCACTGAGATACTTAGCGCTTGATAAGTTTTTCGTCGCCCTTGTTCTGCCACATCTTTGTTGGGTCTTCCTCCTAGAGCTTCCAATGACTGGAACCTAAGTTCAATGAATTTCAAGAATTCGTCTAGGGATGGTATCTCCTTCGGTTGTTTTAAAGACTGCTCCCACAATGCGTGAGCGGTTTTGTGCAAGTTATGGGTTAGAGTGTACATGAGAATGGGGTCCCAGCTGACGGTGTCTACTCCGAGGCCTTGAAGAGTCATGATACATTCCTTGGTGGTGTCGTGGAGGAGTTTGATTGCAGTTGCTCGATCATTGATGATTATTGGTTGGGAGAGCAGTCTGCTTAATGTTGCGTTTATAAGCAGCCTTGGGTTCTCGTATCGATCTTTGACCACCGCCCAAGCGGGCTCGTAATCGCTTGCCGATGCTGTGAAGTGCCGAATTAGTACTTCCGTCTGACCGGATAGACTGGATTTCAAGAACCACATCTTTTGACAAGCCGGAATTGGTTGCTTGTCGACTAATTCAATAAATAGATCATGGAACTGCCTCCACTTGTGGTAGCTGTCATCGAATTTTGGCAGTTCAACTTTGGGCAGTTTCAGTCCTGATGTGATCATGTTTGCTGTTTGCCTGTTGATTGCTGTAGCAGGGGCTTGACTAGTTGTAGCTTTTGATTCTTGGGCCATGTTCTGAAGTTGCAAGATTTTTGAAGTGATTGTTTGCTCAATCTGCGTAAAACCCTCATAATCGTAAGTGCTGGGTTCATCCGATAACCAAATTTTTTGGTGTAGGTCCTGGGCGGATTCCCAATGCTTTTCCACTGTCTTCGCCTGCATTGCATAATATTGCGACGTTTGTTGTGTCACACTATTAAGCACTTGGCTTAGCAGTTTGGTAGCTGCATCAATTGACCTTTTTTGTTTGTTAATTAATGAGCATAGCTGACTTGATATACTTCCGGTGGCCGTTATCATGGTGTTCGTTTCGATTTGTCGAGTGACTGGCTGAGGCGACCGTGTTCGCTCGAGTGCCTCCGTTCCAGTTTTTAATGTCGATGTGGCCTGGACATGTTTGATGGCTTATTCTGCTTTGTCCATCTCGTCTCGTGCTTCTCGGTATTTCAAGTGAATGGTGCTGTGTAAATCCTTCACAAAATACGGGTGGTTAACTTCCTTGTCATTTGGTTGCGGATGACGTTGTCAAGTTTTTTGAATTGCACCCACAAGCTATCCAGCTCCCTGGATTTTGAGGCGATAAACTCTGCTGACCGGCGATCATGCGGCGCCTTCTTGTAGTTTGCTATTGTTTTTTGTATAGCCCCTGCCAGTTCATCTTGTTTTGATGATAAGTCATCAATGCCCATGATGATGATGTATATTGATGTATGTATATATATTTATTTATTTATTTTATTTATTTATTTGCTGAGCCTTAGGCTTTCTAGCACTATAATAAATTAAAAATACAAAATTTCAATACTATTGTATATATATGAGGATTAGTGAATTATCAAAAGAATACAAAACATATTAATAATAGATATAATATTTTAAAATTAACATTATAATATTGTACAAATAAATTTTAAGATATTTTAAAATATTGAACAGCAAATAATAATGTGGTGCAAGGCAAGCATGGTTATGTTCGCTCCACTTAAAATAGCATGGTGTCGGCCTAGAACGGTGGAGGTATCGAGACAAACAAGGTCTGTACGCCACACTGATAAGCATTTGCATATATATATAATATAAATCGTTCTGTCATTGCTAAAGCCAATGAAATCCTGGCTAAGCAAGGTGGTATTTCGACAAACTTGGTCATATGTACCACACCAATTTCACTATATACAACGAATTGGTAGAGAACGTAGGCACTAAGACAATTAGGTATCATTGGCCAGTTTTATCAATATATATACAATACAAATCGTTCTTGCATGGTTGTAGGAAAAAATCCAAAATGTACAACCAATGCGGTACGGCTGAAAAATGAATTAACATTCACCAAGCATATTCGATAAGAATAATTGAGGTTAACAGGTTCAGGTCCATTCATTTTAGTGTAGTTTAATGTAGTTTTATATCCATCACTAAGTGAAAATTATGCATCCTTGGAAAAAGTGTGATCAGACTCAGCGGCGGTACTGCAGGTAATCTAAAATTTGATGTTTAATTGAGTATATGGATTCATTTAAAGAAATAACATCTGAAACGAAATTAAAGTCTCCGCAAGCGCTTCTTAGTGGTTCATTTTGTAAGTTATTAGTTCTACAAAACTTCATAAAAAGTAGCTCAAAAGACCTTCTAGGACGAAGAGGAACGTTAAAGTAAATTTTACTTAATAAATATGGACTGTTAACATATCCATGTAAAAGTTTTATAATCCAAAAAACATTTAGCATAATTCTCCTATTTTTTAAAGAAGGAAGATTAATAAGCAGCAATCGATATTCATAAGAAGGTAAATTAAAGTTTGAATCACAATATAGATCGCGTAAGCAGAATAGAAGAAATTGCTTTTGAACAGATTCTATATCGTCAATGTAACACCCATAACGAGGGCACCAAACAATTGAAGCGTATTCTAGAATGGGCCTTACTACCGATGTGAATAAGGTTTTAGTTATAAAAGGATCATTAAACTCCTTAGACCATCGTTTAATAAATCCTAGAGTACTATTAGCTTTGCTAATAGCTTTATTAATGTGAATGTTAAAGCGAAGTTTGGTGTCCATAGTTACTCCGAGATCATTGAAAAGCTCTAAGAACTCAAGTGTATAGTCACCTATTTTGTAATAACTTCGAGAAGGTTGCCTCCGAGAAAAAGGTCATGTGTTTACACTTCTTCAAGTTGAGCTTCATGCAGTTAATTTCGCACCAGTTACAAAGATGGTCAAGATCGGTTTGAAGGAAAAAAGAGTCGTGCCCATTTTTATAAGAAAGAAAAAGTTTAACATCATCAGCGTATAGCAAGATATTACTATGCTTAACCACAGATGGTAAATCATTTACATAAAGTAAAAACAATAAAGGACCAAAATGGCTTCCTTGAGGTACACCAGAAGTAACAACAAACTCATCTGAATTTACGAGGTTAAATATAACGCTTTGCGTTCTATTTAATAAATATGATTCAATCCACCGCACTAAATGCGTTGGAAAACCAAGAAGTACAGTTTTATAACTAACAGCTTATGATTTACAACATCGAAGGCTTTACTAAAGTCTGTATAAATAACATCTGTTTGTAGACCTTTTCCAAAATTTTCTACAGTTTTAGATGTAAATTCTAGAAGGTCAGTAACAGTAGATTTCCCAGATAAGAATCCATGTTGGAATGGAGATATTAAAGATTTAACGCTATGTGATAATTGTGAGGTTACAATAGCCTCAAAAAGCTTAGGAAGAGCACTGAGCTTTGCAATTCCCCGATAGTTGTCTATCAAAGACCTATTGCCAGATTTATGAAGCGGAATAATAAAAGAAGATTTCCAAGCAACTGGAAAATAGCAAGATTGCAACGATGCTTTAAAAAGCATAGTAATTGGAACTACAAGTTCTTCACAGCAATATTTCAATATACATGAAGGAATATTGTCAGGCCCACTTTTATAAGATGTCTTAAGATTTTTCAAGTAGGTTGAAACCGTGTTAATATCAATTATTGGAGAACAAATATCGCCAGGTTGCACATTTAAAGAATAACTTAAACTATCATAAGAAACAGATGAATAAGTAGTCTTGAAGAAGTCTGCAAAAAGGTTACATATAGTAATATCAACATCCGACTCAAATGTTTTATATTTCAGAAAAGAAGGATATGAATTTATCTTACGTTTAGTATTAACAAAGTTCCAAAAAGATTTTGCGTCAGACTTGATATTTAATTTGACTTTTGTTAGATATATGTCATAGGATTGCCTACATAAATGCCGGTAGTTGTACTTAATTGAAGTATAATAAGCAAAATCACAAATACTATTAGAATTTAGATATTTTTTATAGTATTTTGATTTTAAGTTTCTCAGATTTTTCAGTTCTATGGTATACCAAGTGGGACCAGATATTAAAGAGGCTTTTCTCTGAGGAACTGAAGTTAAAAAGCAATTATTGAGAGTTTTGTTAAATGCAAACACAGCAGAATCAAGAGTTTGAGGCAATATTCTTGTAGTATTGATATTAAGTAGTGATGACCAGTTGATCATTGACAAATTATTTCTTAAAATTACATAATTTGTTCTTTTAAAATTGAACTCTGAGGGAGGAATCAAACGATTTGATATAGATTGTTTAGGAAAATTCAGTGTGATTTCAATAGTCGGATGGTGTGAATCCTCAGGATACACAAGCGGATCAGACCTATTAACTGAAACAATATTGCTATCATCAAAATATATAAGGTCTAACAAACGGTTATTCCTATTATAGTGATAGTTTATTTGAAAAAGTCTTTGACTCGAAAGCTCATTTAAAAATGAGTTATCAGATGAATGTTCTGAAGATGGCAGGAATACTGAAGTATTTTCAGAACAACTGTTCCAAGAAACATTAGGGAGGTTGAAGTCACCAGTTATTAAAATGTGGTCGTAAGGCTGAAGTTGTGAGCAAATTTTATTTATCGACGCTAGATGTTTCCCATACACCTCAACATGGGAAACTGGCGGAATATACGAACATGTTACTTAAATTCTAAAAGTGCCAAACTTCACAAGAACACAACAAAATTCAATATCTAAAGACTCAGATATTATTATTTCTTGTGAGAAGTGTGAAGATTTAACGGCAATAAGAACGCCGCCACCATTGCAAAAGTTACCAACAATAGAGTTTCTATCTTTACGGTATATATTAAAGTTGTTTGCCAGAATTTCAGTATTTAAAGTATTAGGTTTAAGCCAAGTCTCACTTAAAGCAATAATGTCAAAGTGTAGACTATGTCTTGAAATGTATAAGTTTGTTAGTTTAGAGTTCAAACCTCGAACATTTTGGTATAAGACAAAGAACTGAAAGCAACAATCTAGTTTTTTGGGTTCATGTTGCGAACAGGCAAGGTAGCCAGTGAAGTTTGAGGTGGTGATTTCTGAATAAATTCATGAACCAAAGTATTTTCCGGCCAAACACCTTGATCAATAACTTTATAGAAGAGATCACTAGACAAAGTTATTTTGAAAGAAGCAATAGTACGCTGATATGAAAATCTTAGTTTGTAAACCGACATTTTCTCATTAAGAAGGTTTTACTTAGAGTTTAAGAAGTGTAAAATATCCCCTTCGGACGTATCAGCTGCAAAGCGAGAAACAAATATACATTTAGCTGGCGGTATAACCACAAGCTCTTTATGAACCGGCTGATTATTGCTGCTATTCGATGTTTGTTTTGGTATAGCTCCAGTAGAAACCGAAATAGAGGTGGGCAGATCAGTATTAGAAGGTATATTGGAAGCGCAAGACTGGGCATAAGTTTTTTTGGCACCAGAAGGAGAATTATTAATTGCGTTATGTATCGGAACTGAAATAGAAGGTGAAATTAATTCCTTATCTACAGATGCAACAGCGTTATTAAGTGTGATCTGATCTGCAGTCACAGACTCTGTCGGCAGATCTTCAGGTTGTAAAATTATATTAGGCAAAATAGGATCAATAATGATTGCATTAGTAATGCTAGAGGTCAGTGGCGAGGCTACTACAGTCGATTTAGCAGAACTTCGAAGATTTTTGTTACTTCGTTTGCGTTTTGGAGACACAGAAGCTTCATCCAAAACCTTAAACTTTTTAAACAAATTTTCGTATTCGACTAATCTTGTCTGAGCCGCCTCTAAATCCTTAGACACTTCCAAAAAGCCTCTTCTAGATTGTCTAATGAGCTTAAGAATGTCTGCATCCGTAGACCTGCAATCTTCGCATGACCAACGAAGTCCCTTGCCTTCGTTTAGAGCATCGAAAATTCTAGCATTCAACGCTGCACACTTGAAGTGGAAAAACGAATCGCGACTACACGGTCGGATTCGCCTTTAATAGCGCAGTTGCGAAAATTGCAAAACATTATACGTTTAAAAATGCTATTAACAAAAAATAAATGCAAAAAACACCACAAAAAATTAGTTACACTGTTTTTCAGAAAAACAGTTTAAGAAGCACTGTTAAGATATTAGGAGCAGCCCTGGTTTTGTAATCAAAACAAACAGGTCAAAAACAGAAGCAAGTTAAGAGAAATTAAAATTATAGCTCTCACTCGCTTACACAAGCACCTGTTTGTAATTAAAAACAAAAGAAAGAAATAAAGGTCTTGAATTGTTGCGTTAGCTTTAAAACAGATGTGCAAAGAGACAACAATAATTCGCTCTTGCTCATCAACAATCAAAACTAGTTTAAGCAACAAAACAAATTAGAAAAAAGTAAACAAAATGCGTATATGTATATGTATAAATATAAGATAAACAAAATATATTATTGTAGCAAAAGGATTAATATGACTTGTAGCACGCTTCAAGAATCCAAACTAGAGCTGATCCGTGATGTTTTGAAAATAAGTTTTAAATTTAATAATTCAGAAAAAGCAAGAAACTTTTATTTAAAATAAATGAAAAAAACACACTTTAAGTACGTCTGAACGTTAAGAAAGCAAGATGCAAACTGAAAAACTGAAAACAGGATGCGTTATGTAAACAGGATGCGTCTGATGACGTCTGTTTGATGTCGTCTGCTGGTTACAAGACACTTATGTGTCATCTGCTGGTTACAGTACACTTATGTTGTCATCTGCTGGTTACAGGACACTTATGTTGTCGTCTGCTGGTTACAGGCCACTTGTGATGGTGTGATGGTAACAGTGGAACATGAACCAGGATATCACGTCGGGGTCACCAAAATGTACAATATGCTTTTATCTTGTATTTCTTTTGTTTAGAATAGGCACAATGAGCCGTGTTCTAATTGTTGATTGTATAATTAGCGCATAAACCAATTATACTGTTGAGTAAATTAAAAACACCGATTTGTTTGGCCTTAATAATAATACTCACTTTATTAATTGCTCTTACCTACTATTTATACAATTAGATTTAATACAATTAATACAGATAAATTATATACATTAATACATACATATAAATATTATAAATTGGAAACAACATATAGAGTGCAATGAACAGCTACTCAGCTAGCGCAAGTTCATTGCACTATTGTGCATGTAAGCACTTTTGGGCACATGCATTGGCCTTGGTGACAAGTATTAAAAAGCAAACATATGGAGTGGAAGTTCATTGCACTATTGTGCAATGTAAGCACTTTTGGGCACATGAATTGGCCTTGGTGACAAATATTAAATTGCTGTGGCAATGTTGAGTTCACTGCCACCTGCTTACTTTTATATGTTGTGTTTTTATTCTATGTCTCAACAATTATCATCATCAGCATCATCACAATTATTATCATAATCACCACCACCATCATCATCATTATTATCACCACCTTCGTGATCATCATCATCATAAACATGACAACCATCATCATCCTCATCATCATCATAAACATCATCATCAATATCATAATCATCAATTTCATCATCATTCTCATTATTATCAGCATCAACAACATCAACATCATCATTATCATCATCAGTATCATCTAAATCATCATCATCATCATCATCATCATCACAATCATCATCAGCATCATCATCATCGTTAAAATCATCATCGTTAAAATCATCATCATCACCATCACCATCACCATAATCATC
>OY282640.1:103740008-103797508 GCA_958299015.1 Tetanocera ferruginea | reverse complement strand
TTTCATCATCATCATTATCATCATCATCATCATCATCAACATCCTCATCTGCATAATCACAATCATCATCACCACAATCATTATCATCATCATCATTATCATCATCATCATCATCATCCACATCCTCATCTGCATAATCACAATCATCATCACCACAATCATTATCATCATCATCAGCATCAACACCATTATCGTGATCATCATACACATAATCATCATCATCAGTTCCGCCCCGAATACCACAATTTTAGGGGTGACCTCATTTCAATTTTTATTTTTTATTTCTCAAACTGACAGAAAAAGTGATTAAATACTTTACGGTAAAAAAATTAATTGCCGTTTCAAAATTTAAAATTCTGCATGCATGACTATACAATGAAGAGGAAACATTGCGGAAACGTTTCGAGATGTAAATCCGAAAGTGTTTTGTGACACAACGCAAAAGAGTTCATTTAAGTGCTCAAAATTTGGCAGCAGCTTACGATGAAATTTCAGAAAAGGAGCTATTTGTTGAAATTGCTTCCGATGCTACGTAGGCACATAAATGCAGCACAAATCGATTTCGAAAGCACCAACAATAAGACAGCATTAGAAATGCTCACATTCATTGTCGAGTGGGACTTTTTGGAAACTTCGCCAAATATTTCATTAGCATTGAAATTATTTCTAACAATTTGTGTATCACTAGCTTCATGTGAAAGGAGTTTTTCAAAGCTTAAATAAATTTAGACTTTCTAAAGGTCTTACATGGGACAGGCAAATGTTTCCGATCTTACTATTTTTTCCATTTAAAACGAGCTTGAAATCAATATTACTGATTCCGATGAGGTTATTTCAAATATTGCAACTCTTAAGGCCAGTTTTTCAGTGCGGGTTTAAGCTCTAGTCAAATTAAACCGAGGTTAACTCACCAAAATTGGACGTTTAAGCTCGGTTTAAGCAAAAAAAACCACATCACATGATAATGTAAGTCAATTGAACTTAAACGAATGCTACAATATCTAGTTAAACAGAGTTTTAACATCCTTTTTTGGTGAGTTAATCTCGGTTTAATTTGACTCGAGTTTAAACCCGCATTGAAAAACTGACCCTTAAAGTAAGAAATGTCAGTATTTAAGACAGCTCACAATACATCAAATGGTACGAAAATAGAAACAAAATTTGTTTGTTTTTTTTTCTTAATTTTAGAATATTGAACCATATTAATAAGTTATATAAAATTTAAGAGATTTTTAACATATCTTTAAAACTTTTAACAAAAAAAAAACGGATTCTTGGATTTTAGCGAAACTTCTTTGAAATTTTATTTGAAGTATTAACTTCTGACTTTCGAAATATTATCTGCTCCTTTTCATAAAAAAGCAAGTTATGCAGGATACAAAATATGGTCTTACTAATTTCTATAATTTTCAATAAACATATATTATCTATTTGTCTAGCATTCTCGCTGAGTTTCGATAGGATCGGTTTACTTTTGTACGTACCTTCCATACAAAATTATGTAAAAATTACATATAGATCCTAGGGAGGTTTTCAGTGAACATTTATTTATCTAATTGCCTAGCCGTTTGACTAAATTTTGTTAAGATCGGCCAACGTTGGCATGCATCTCCCATACAAAATAATGAAAAAAAATGAATATAGGAAAAGTACCCAAGGAAAGTTCCCCTAGGAACTAACCGAATGGTTGAACCGTTTTTGCAATCTTTCTTTAATTTAGCAATTGCGACATTTTTAATAAAAATGTTTCGTTTTAGTTTATAATTCTTAAAAAACAAATTCTTAAAGAATTATATTTTGAGCTTTATGCCAATTTTGTAATTCATGAATCAACAGGTTGCTACAACAACAAAATTAATTGCAGAAGAAACCGAGAAGACTTGACCATGGTTTCGCCGGAAGCTACTCCGACTCATCAGTATTCTCTGTAGTTTATGCAGTCCACTAACTTTGAAAAGCTAATAAGAAGACTGCGGATTTTTATGCAGATAAATTGTTTTCTCAACATAAATGTTTTAACGGGTCTTACCCTTATATTTCAATATAATATAGTGTTTCCTACAGTTTCTTTCAATATGCAATTTGTATGCAAGTTATATGTAAGTTATATGCAAGTTATATGCAAGTTATATGCAAGTTATACGCAATTTGAAAATGTGATTTCTCATTGAAATCAAGATAATATAAAAATAATATTATATCTTATTATAATATCTTACTACAGTTGCATTATTTTTACATTTATACGTTATCAAGTTAACAGTGCGGTTTTTAAAATTAACCGTTTGGTCTATTTGAGTTTCAATGACCAACTTTTTTTTCAACTTTTTTACGATAAGAAAACAGGCATTTTGTTCTACAGCAATGTGTACAGTAGTCAGTGGCGTAACTACCGGTGGAATTGGAGCTTTATTTTTCTGGGTCCCACAACTAAAGGTCCCTCAAAAATCATAGTTTTAGTGAAAAATTTGAATTTTGAATTTGAACAAGTCAAATTTTGGAAATTAAAGTATTTTTATTATAAATTAAAGTAGAATATATCTAAAAGTATAAAATTACATTACATATGATTTTGGTGCGACTTAAGTAGAGTTCACAGGAATGTTCAAACTGTTATCGTTCTTTGTTATGTACAAGAACGATGCTGATACGAAATATTATCGTATTTTTTCTAATCTTCTCTGTGAAATTACTGATGGCCGTATGTTAAATGCGTGTCGATTACAATTGAAAGATAAACTCAATACTTTCACCTAAAGGGCTTTTCACATGTCAAACCGAACCCTCCTTCATCGTTTTTATGCCACTGGCAGCACTCAATAAATAATAATCGAAAACAAAAAATAATACTAGAAGACCGAATCTCCAATAGTTAAATGATGTGATTAAAAACAAGATAGTGAATGAATTTGTATTAAGGTCATAAAAAGGAGCATAAAATAATCTTTTATAGACTATAAAATAAGGAGAGATAAGGGGGCGATCTTCACATGGCAACGTGTCTGACTGCCTCAACTTGGCGAGGCCAGCATTATCCTTGTCGAAATCGTCTCAAGTCGACTCAAACCTCCGCGTGGTGTCTCCTGGAAACGTCAAAGTACTATCGCCCGATAAACTTTGGCGGCGAATCTGAGCGGCGGGCTTCCTTTGGCCATCAAGCAAAGGTTGTGCGTTGGGTTTGAAGCCCACCATGTAATAAAACCATTTCAATGAAAAGTTTAAGAATAAATAAAAGAATGATCCCCAAATCTGATGACGACTACCGCAAACGAAAAACTGATAATGATTTACGGATATGCACCTGGAATGTCCGAACCCTAAATTGGGATGGTGCCTCTATCCAACTGATTGATACCTTGGAAAGATATAATGCTGATATCACTGCAATCCAAGAAATGCGATGGAAGGGACAGGGTTGCTTACGGCAAGCATCCTGTGATATCTACTACAGCGGCCATGCGGAGAAGCACGAGTTTGGATGCGGATTTGTAGTTGGCAAGAGAATACGGCATCATGTCCTGCGATTCACTCCTGTGAACGAACGACTTGCCATAATCCGCTTCAAGGCAAAATTTTTTAACATAAGCCTAATATGTGCGCACGCTCCGACAGAAGAAAAAGATGACGAGACCAAAGAAAATTTTTACGAGCGCCTTGAAGACGCATACTAGCGCTGCCCCCGTCATGACTTAAAAATCGTGCTTGGTGACTTCAACGCCAAGGTGGGTAAGGAAAACATATTTGGTCCAACAGTCGGAAAGTTCAGCCTCCACGACAACACATCCGATAACGGAATGAGGTTGATTGACTTCGCCACAGCACAAAACATGGTCGTTAGTAGCACTAGATTCAAGCATCTCAATATTCATAAGGCTACCTGGCTGTCCCCTGATCAAAAAACATGCAACCAAATTGATCACGTTTTGATTGATGGAAGGCACTCTTCCAGTGTACTAGACGTACGCACGATCCGTGGTGCTAACATAGACTCGGATCATTATCTTGTCGCAGTCAAGATCCGCACACATCTGTGCGCAGCTAAGAATGCTCGCAATCCTACACAAAGAAAGCTAGACGTCGATAAGCTGCAGTCAAAACGGACGGCTGAAGCCTTCGCTACTCGACTCTCACTCCTGCTTCAAGAAAGCACTCCTCCAATCGACGATATATGCGGACAGTGGACGCACATATCCCACTCTATGCGTACGGCTGCCGAAGAGGTGATAGGCTACCACCGCCCTCGCCGAAACCAGTGGCACGTCCAGGAGTGTCGCGACGCCACTGCAGAGAAGGACGCCGCCTACAAATCCACCCTGCAGTCGGTTGTAACGCGTGCTGTTATGGAGCGATACCGAGAGAAGAGGAGGGAAGGGAGACGCATTTTCAGGCGAAAGAAACGAGAGGCGGAAATGCGTGAGTGCGAGAAAATTGAGATGCATGGCGACAGGAATGAGACTCGAAAATTTTTCAAAAATAAGACGCCTGGCCGATGGTTTTAAGACCGGAGCCTCTTCCTGCAAGGACGAGAATGGGAATCTAGTGACAGATATCCAGAGTACACTGATGCTATGGAGGGAACACTTCTCTAGTCTTTTAAATGGCGACGCCGGCAAAATCCCGGTTGACATTTCAACCGACTGTATTCAATTTCCCGACGCTTTCTGCCAGTTCACCGAATCAAAATCCGAACTCATCCGAGGGGTTTTTCCAAACATTGCACAAAATTACAAAAAAAAATTATTGGTTGAGCGAAGGTGTAATATTGGCTGCGAATAACATACAAGTCGACGAATTTAATTGAGATTCAATCTGAAATAGCTGTCGAATTGATGGCATACAAATCAGTGGATTTTGTTACTTCCCAAGATGATGTCGTCAACTATCCAACGGAGTTTTTAAACTCGCTGGAATTACACGGATTACCGCCTCACAATCTCCAACTGAAAGTCGGTAATCATAATGTTACGAAACATAAACCAACCACGTCTTTGTAATGGCACCCGGCTTGTGGTAAAAAACTTGATGAATAACGTCATCGAAGCAACAATACTTAAAGAAAAGTAAAAAGGTGAAGACGTTTTGATACCACGAATCCCAATGATTCCGACCAACATGCCATTCGATTTCAAACGCTTGCAGTTTCCGGTTAGGCTTGCATTTGCAATGACAGTTAACAAGTCTCAAGGGCAGTCATTGCGTGTTTGAGGCATTAATCTTGAAAATCCATGCTTTTCGTATAGTCAATTGCCACCATAAACACCATCAGCATTGTTTGTTTTCGCTCCAGATAACAAAAAAAAAATGTCGTGTATCATAGAGCATTGCAATGAACGAAATTATGTTATCACAGCTACGCAATCGAAAAAATATTTCTTTTTTCAATTGGTTACCTGACCAGAGATCTTTCAATCAAAATGTAAATAAAACACCATAAGATTCATTGTACTTATTTTCAAATCAAATGTAAATCAAACATACCCCAAATCTAAATGAATAAAAATTTTCATTCAAAAAAACGTATTTTCCCCCTTTTTAACTATTTTTACGCATTTGCAACAGCTTTTCACAAATTCACAAAACAAACATAAATTTTTTTTAATTAGGACAAGACAACGTCTGTCGGGTCAGCTATCAAAAATAAAAAAATACTTTATTTCAGCTGCGATTAACGGTATTTGGACAATATTTGATATGATAAATTTTTCGCTGCAGGCGATTTTTTTATGAATTAAATGATTTAAAATCGTGCGATTTTAAAACAAAATTTTTGGCTGCGGCGCTACCTATATTTTGCAACCAAAATTGTTTAATAATAGCAGTTACTAAATTTTTTAAAAACAAATCGCATTTGACTACAATAAAAACAAAAATTTTTCAAATTTAATTTGGGGATTATGTCCGTTTCTTTGGTGGTAATTACCCACAACATTATTGAGGATATCACAAAAGTTTTGGGGGTATGACCTCTTGCAGGGGTGGTTATAATCCTTAATATCGTTTGGCTATTATTACCGCATGTTTAGCGGACCCACATATGCCACGGCACCTTATACCTACAAATATAATTAAGTACCTGAAAATGTGATGTATTTGTTCTGCCAGTTTTTAAGACTGCGTAGTTAATAAGTTTTTTTATTGCCTTAAGCCTACATATCTAAATATGTAAATGAGATGTAATATTTTTGTTCTGTTTTTTTTAACAATTTATTATTGTTTGTCATCTGTTCGAAATTCGAACCACTAAAGCCAGTTATTTAAATTTCCAAAATCCGTTGATCCATCAATGATAAGCGAAAATTTATTTTCCATTAAAAGATGTATTAGTGTTGAGTTTTGTTCTTTTCCTAGTACGTTTTTCACTATTAGTAGTTTTGTACCGTCCACAGGAGACTTTTTCAATTCCTTTACTTATGATTGCAATTCGTTTAATTAATGCACACAAATTGGGAGCAAGATTAAAAGCCAGGTTATGTTTTACAATAAAACTTCCAATAAGAAGCTCAACTTCTTTGGAATCGTTTAGACTAAATTTTTTGAAAGCTTCACACGGATGTTTGAAATTTTATTGAATTTGATAATTTCATTTGACGAGCACTTATTTCGTTATTTTTTATTTAACTATTAGAAATAAAGCCCTTGGAGCTTGCATGAGAAATCAAATAATTTTTCCCAGGAACTGCAGTACGCTTGCTGGTAGCGCCTTTTTGCAGCTTTTTTAATCCGCTCATCATTTTCAGAAAAATCGTCGCAGGAATCTTTGCTAATGGACATTTTCAAAATAAAATTCTTATATTGTTGATATAGGTATAATCCACAATATTTTTTCTTACGTATTGCAAATGACAAATTAAAGTATTTTACGTAATGGATGCGTGCTTTCTTGTTTCACACTAAATGCCGACGTAGTAAAATTACTAGAAGATCAGAGATGTTACAAATTTGGTTTTTTTTCTAATTTTTTCTAAAAACCTGTATATTTTTGGTCGACCAATGAAATTACGTGATTTTTCGAAAATTTACTGTGTTACTGTATGATCCGTCAAATTACTGTTGAAAACAATAATTACGGTGCTGTTAACATCAGTGGGGTAAACAAATGAGTATCAATTTAACGCATGTCTAATTATATAAAAAGAGTTGAATGCGCATGAATATCGTGGGTATTTTGATGAGTATGAGTGAGTGTACGTTTAAGCAAATCGTGAATATACTGCGTATACTCGAATCTGAATCACTCATTGCAGGTCTCTGGTCCGTATACCGTGGCCACTAATCTTACATTTTTTCGAAATTGTTATTTTCCTTCATTCGCATATTAGAAGACTGCCTCCAATGATGTGATAAACCGTCGGGTATATTGCAACTCAATCAAGTATTCAAGATTTAAATTCTTTATCTTGTGAAACCAATTCGGTAATATCTGAGTTTTCATTTTCGTCTTTTTTTTTTTTTTTGCATAAATTGTTTCCTTCCTTGACGTGCTTTCTCTTGTACATTACATAAAAGTAATTGTCATATATCTTCCCAGAAGGGTTTTTTGTTGTAATGTGGCACGTAGTAAGTAGATTCGTTTTCCGAAGGAAATACTTTAACAACTGACTCAGCAGCTTTAGCCATTACGTTCGGATCCATTTTAATATTATTCCTGGCAACAAAAATCCTGGCAACTGTTGTCTGCTCTGCGTCATCCAATCGTTTGCAATTCTGAAACTTACTTAAAACGTCTTTTCCTGGAACAATTTTAGATAGAATATCCTCTCCATTGAAGTTCGCAAAAAGTTGAGGTTGCCGTAATGGCGTGCTTGATGAATTGACCCAATCAGATACACTATTTGATATTTGGGCCTATTCTGCGCAATCTGTTATTCAGTGCATTCAGCAGAAAATTTTCTACGTAGCTGCTACACAACTTTCCGGCTGAATGGTATGTAGCATAAACCGCTCACACAACATGTTCTCTGAGCGGTCGCCATCTTAGGTAGCGAAAATATTTTATGACAGATGATCAATCAGTTTGTTAGAAATTTGACATTTCGCAAAAAAACCCATTCAACAGAAAGTATCACTTTATGCTACTTCGCTACCTGAGCGCTTTTTCGGATTGAATGCACTCATTCTGTTACGAATTTTCTGTTACCAATAATAAAAGATGTTGACCATAATAGATCTGTTATAATTGGTATTCAGCACTTCGATCTTTTATGGAACCCTGTTATCTATCTTCGAAAACTAAAATCTATTACAATTCCGTTAATTTCTTTTATGAAACAGCTGATTGCTGTCATCAAATTAATCAGTGCTCATAAAAATAAATAAATTAATATGCAAGCCGAAAAAAGTATGTAAATAACAAAATAATTAATTGCATTAAATAAATCGAAATTTTCTTATAGGAAAACGAAAATAGATAATCTATGTTGTGCAAAGGGAGATGCGACTTTGTGTGTCTTTAAAACACACAAACATATATATTTAATATTTAATCTTACATTGGCCTCCTTTTTGAGCCATTCTTAATGAATTTTTAAATAAACTTCCATTTTTCAGACCAAAATTATCAATTTTTAAAAATTTGTTATGATAAAAAGCAGAAAAATATTTTTGTTATTCTGTTGTCATTCAGAACAGATTTCATAGCAGATTTTGCCATGCCGAATACCAATTTAAGATATTGTAAAAGATTTTTTGACATTTCCAAAAATCTGCTATGATTCATAAAAGATTTCATAAAAGATAGTCGTGCAGAATACGTTTTTTGGTCTTGTAACAGATTTTTTGACAGCTTATAAATTTGTATGGGAAATCATAACAGAATAACAGAATTTTTTACTAACAGATTGTGCAGAATAGGCCCAATTGTCCTGTCACTTCCACAGTAAGATATAAGATCGAACTAAAAACATGTATGTATTAACCTCGAATATCACTACGGAACAAATTCTGGTTAGCAAAAGTTAGGTCGATTCTGAGAGTGAGGGGTGAAAATAGATGCTAAATAAGAAGACCCGTATAGCGACATTTGTTTATGTTAGTTCGAATTTTTTTTTAATCGACCTTCGAACTTTGCAGTAGAGGTGGAAAACTATCGATAGTCGGCACTATCGATAGTGCACGATAGTTTCTCAGAAACCATCGATAAACTATCGATAGTTTTCAATAGTCTGTTTATTTGAAAAATTGTGTAAAAATATGCTTCAGCGGTGTTAAATTTACAAAAAAAAACTATTAAAATTTACTCAATTAAGTTGTATAGTTTAGTATGCAGTTTATATATTTCTTAATTTTTTATTGTCTCGCATTTATTGTGGGATATGTTTTTGCGGATTGTTCCTTTCCAATCTGACCAGATCTATGTAAACAAATCAATTCATGACAAAAAATACGCAATTAAATATGGGTAGAGTTTACCTTTTTCCAGCGAGTGATATCCTTTTGGGGAGGTCTTTCACTATTTAAAATGTTGGTGAGTTCCGCCCACAAAGATTCGTCGTTGATTCGATCGCCTTTTAAAAAGTTTTTGGCAAGATCCTGGTGTTGTTCCATGAACTCCAAAAAAACTTTTTCTTGGGCAGAATGCTAGTGTTTTCCCCAAAAATTATAGTTTTTTAAACTTTTGAAGAGCAGCTTTATTGAAATATATTGAAATAAAAAATAAATTTAATAGCACCCAAACTGTTGCTTACTTATTTGCGCGATTTGAATTCCACGAACAAGCTGTGGAGCGATATTAAATCGGAAGAAAACGGATGAAATCGAAATCGAAATCGAGGGTATTTCGTACCGATTTTAAGTTCGAAAAAAGTGAAACCGGCACGAAATATAGAACATGGTAAATCGATTTCGGCATAAAGTCGCTACGAAAACGATTTTCAGAACATGCCTGTATAAAAGAATTTTCTGAAAGAATATTTTTTCCTATAAGTCCGTCGAAAAAGTCGTGAAAGATGTAAAGATAAAATGCCACAACGGGTCTTTCTTTACCAAATTCTTGATTAAATCAATGCCACTTACCATACCTTCTTTGCAACGAGTTACAGATGAAAAAATCAGTTAAATTTATTTTATAATTCTTAAAGAACGTCTTCTTTAAGAATTATATTTTGAGCTTAATGCCAAAAAATTCATGAATTAACAGGTTGCTCAGCAACAAAATTTTCCTCAGAAGAACCGAGCAGACTAGACCATGGTTTCGTCGGACGCTACTCCGACTCAACAGTAGTCTCTGTGGTTCATGCAGTCCACTAACTTCGAGAAGCTAATAAGTGCAACTGCCGCAAAACCAGAATGGAATTACCTAATGCACTTTTCACTTTATCAAAGCAGTGTTTTTCTACTCTTTTTCTAGTCGCAAAATTTCAAGAAGCTGACTGCATTGCTTCTGTGAAGTTTTTGTTGTTGCGCTTTTTGTTAACTTCTTTATCACGTGTCCATCTAGGTTCCAACATTTTGTTGGTATTAAACCATAGAAGGCGTGAAGAAGGTTTTTGTTTTTTTTTTCTTTTTTTTGAAAGCAGATGTTCATTATATGCGCAAACACATAATTTTTAACATGCTTTCGTAGGTCGTTTTGAGTTTTAAAATTGTGGCAATTTAATTTGTTAAATTTATTTTATAATTATATTTTTAACTAGCTGACCCGGCAAACGTTGTTTTGCCTTCAATTTTTATTTTCACTGAAAGTGTGGTTCCGTTGCTAAGTCATGGCGGATAGATATTAAGAAGAAGAATGGTACACTTTGAACTATTTCTGTTGAATTTTACGACGAAAATCGTCGGCAACGCTTTTCTGACTTAAAGTGTCTAACTTTACACATCCACATTTTTAAACATTTTTTGTTGAATAAAACAAACAAAATGTTTAACGATTTACACAACTGGTGTGTAAAAGTTGAAACTGTCCTATGTTTAATTTTCAACAAAAATGTGTAAAACATGCATGTGTAAATTAAGATTGAAATAAATATTTTTTCGATTGCTTAGCTGTGAAAACATAATTTCGTTCATTGCAATGTTCTATGATACATGTCAATTTTTGTTTTGTTATCTGGAGCGAAAACAAATAATGCTGATGGTGTTTATGGTGGCAATTCACCATTCGAGAAGCATGGATTTTCAATGTTAATGCCTCAAACACGCAATGACTGCCCTTGAGACTTGTTAATTGTCATTGCAAAAGCAAGCCTTACCGTAAACTTCAAGCGTTTGAAATCGAATGGCATGTCGGTCGGAATCATTGGGATCCGTGGTATCAAAACGACTTCACCTTTGTACTTTCCTTTAAGTATTGTTGCTTCGATGACGTTTTTCATCAGGTTTTTTACCGCAAGCCGGGTGCCATTACAAAGCCGTGGTTGGTTTATGTTTCGAAACATTTTGATTACCGACTCGACATTCAGTTGGAGATTGTGAGGCGGTTATCCGTGTAATTCCAGCGAGTTAAAAAACTCCGTTGGATAGTTGACGACATCATCTTGGGAAGTAACAGAATCCACCGATTTGTGCGTCATCAATTCGACAGCTATTTCAGATTGAATCTTAAAATTCAATTCGTCGACATCAATGTTTTTCGCAGCCAATATAGCACGTTCGCTCAACCAATCATGATTTTTGTAATTTTGTGCAATGTTTGGAAAAATCTTTCGGATGAGTTCGGATTTTGATTCGGTGAACTGGCAGAAAGCGACGGGATATTGAATACAGTCGGTCGAGATGTCAAAAGGGGTTTTTACCGTTGCCAATGCCCAGCAATTGTTTTGAAAGTACTTCTCCAGATTGATCGTTCTGTAGCTCGACACGCATGTTCACAGTCAATATGAGTTTCTTGACGTGTTTCCACAAAACGGACGACTTCAAACACGCATTAAGTTCATCGTCTGGAGTTGATCGTGGAATCACTGGCAATGTTTGACGAAAATAACCTGCCAACAGAATCATCGCACCACCAAACTGGTTTTGATTGTTTCGTAAATCTTGCATCGTTTTGTCTAATGCGTTCAAAGGCTTTTTATGCGCCATAGTACACTCATCCCAAACGATCAGTTTGCTTTGTTGCAAAACTTTGGCCATCGCACTGTTCTTGGAAATGTGGTATGTTGGATTTTCATTGGCTTGCATATTGAATGGCGACTTGAGTGCTAAATGAGCAGTTCGACCACCTTCCAACAACGTTGCTGCAATTCTTGATGAAGAAACTGCAAGTGCAATATCATTCTGCGAGCTATCGTTGCCAAAATCAACGCGAGCAGAAAAGGTTTTCCAGTTCCACCGGGAGCGTCCAAAAAAAATCCCTCCAGTTCCATCGTTCATAACTTTCATAAGAGTGTTATACGCATATTTTTGTTGTCGATTCAACAGTGGAACGCTCGTTCGAACTAATTCCCTCAAGGCATCGCAATCATATTGCTTTTCACGTCGCAACTCTTGATTGAATGCGTCCTGCATCGGACTGGGATTGGGATTGGGAGCTGTCATGCCTAAGTCACATAATGCCTTGTTCGACATCATCAAGCACATGTCCTCAATAAATATCAAAGCCTCTTTGTAAATTTCCTCGCTCAGTCGCAAATTCGGATTTGATGTTCTAATACGCATCTGCAAAATCCAAGAAGTGTGACTTTGTGCTTATTTACAAAAACAATAAATTATTCGGCAAAATGTCAAAACTCCTTTCTCGATTTATCAAAAATGGCGAGTTTTTTAAAAAACAAGTTTTTCAAATATTTGAAATAAAAAGCCGTTTTAGCAATTTTCATTGAATTTATATATTGTGTTCATATATGAATGAATACAACAAGTATTACAAAAAATGAAGACAAAATGAATATAAAAAATAAAAAGATACGAATTAGATTTTTGGATTAAATAGCTCGATTAATGCGAATAGAAAAAATTAAATCACAACACGAAAACTAATCTGTGCTTTCGTGTTTTAGCATATCTATCGATTATTTTATCCACAATCACTTCAATGTCATAATGAATATTTAATAAAGCAAGTCCGTTCAATCTTTCTTCTATTGTTGTAGATCGCAAATATGATTTAATTTTCTTTAATGTAGAAAATGATCTTTCAGCAGTTGCTCTACTTGAAGGCAATGTTATAAGAATTTTAAAAGGGTTTTAAGAAGAGGATAAATTTCAGTTTTAAAGCAGTCTAATAAGAATATAGCACCAGTTCTTAAATCATGTTTGTTCGGAGAACAATTAATCACGCCACTGGCATGCACAATTTTCATGTTCAATTTTATTAAAAACACACATATGTATTTATAGAAAGTCGCTCTTATGATCATGAGCATTGGTTAGTTTTAAAATCTCTTATACGAATACACTCATTTATATTGTTTAACGTTAAATATTTACCCTAATGCTTACTGTATTAAAAGCTTTTTGTGCATGCCAAGACTATGAAACATGTATGCAAATTCTTTAACTTCACTTGTAATTCGACAGTCAATAAAGCAAAACACATTAAAAATTGTTAATAAAAAAAAATAATTCGTATTTTTTTTTATCGAGCAAGAGCCAACAAAAGAGCTTGTTGGCGCAACATTTTGGTGACCCCGACGTGATCTTGAGAAAAGATCACGATCAGTTTAGTATACATACATACTGTTAACCACTTAGTAACTAATTTTGCGTGTGACAGTGTAACGCATTTTTGCAACGTTTGCAATAAAAAACTCCGTTGGGTTTTTATTAGAAAATGCCGCTAGATTCTCCGCATGGTGCGATGACAGATGTAACGTTTAAGAAGCGGAAGGCTTTATCAATTGGCAAACAATTGGTAGACATGAAGTTGGAATTAACTTCATCACATTTGCAGGCTCTCGATGAAAGTTTTATCCAGACGCGCCTTGAGTTTAATGAGCGTTTGTTTCAACAATTTGACGAGGCACAGACTAATCTTGAGGCAGAGAACCACAATGAGTTCGACAGTGGTACTCGTGCAGACGTTTCTTCGGTGTTCCTCGAAATCAAATCGATGCTCTATAGAGAGCTGAATGCACGCCGATCTGCAGACTCGGCGCATTCTTCGACCGTTCGAAATTTCTTACCAGAAGAGGCTCATCCTTCGTTTATAGTTGCACAGCCAAAGCCGCGGTTACCGGCTCTACAAATTCCAACATTTAGTGGTGGCTACACAGAGTGGCCCGACTTTATTTCAATGTTTGAGTCTGTCATCGGGAAAGATGCTGATTTAAGCAAAATTGAAAAGTTCCAGCACTTGCGTTCGAGCTTAAAAGGGTCTGCGTTGGACACGGTTCGCTCCCTGGAGATCACTGAAGATAACTACGATCAGGCTATAACTTTGTTAAAGCATAGATTTGAAAATAAACGTTTAACATTTCAGGCACACATCCGTGACATTTTCGGCCTGAAAAATGTGGAAGCCGGCTCGGTGCTTAAGCTTCGTGAGTTAAGTGATAAGGTAAACGCTCATTTACGAGCTTTACAAACCATGGGCAACAAGGAACAGATTGCAGATTGTTTGCTCATTCATCTTATAGGAAGCAAGCTTGACAGCGCATCACAGAGCAAATGGGAAGAAAAAACACTTATAAGTGAAATACCAACTTGGGATATGATGTCGACGTTTTTGGCAAACAGATGCAGGATCCTCGAAAACATGGAAAGTGCTTTGGTACCCAAGACACCAGGCAAACAGGTGGGAAAAGCTTTGTATCAAAACATTAACAATACCCGTAGAACTTTAGTCGCATCTACTTCTTCGTCACAAAACTGTTTATTGTGCAAATCCAATGAACATTCAATAACAGGTTGCACATTGTTCTTAAATCTATTACCTGCCGCTCGGCTCAAAGAGGCAAAAAAAATTAAAAATCTGTTTAAATTGCTTGAAGGGGGGACATTGGCTCGGTGCTTGTAAATCTGGTCGTTGTCATCATTGTTCGGCAAAGCACCACACGTTGCTGCACATAAGCCCACTTACAGATTCCAATGCGCTGTCTTCTCCTATTGCAAATGAGCCCGTGGATAATTCTCAAGCAGTTTTAGTTTCAATGTCAGCTTCTCGTCGTGTTGATGCGAAGGCCCAACTCGATAGCTTCGTACTTCTAGCCACGGCTGTTGTTTTCGTTAAAAACCGAGTAGGATCGTTAGTGCCTTGTCGTATAATTTTGGATTCAGCTTCACAGCTTAATTTCGTTACCTCTCGTTTCGTAAATCAACTTCAACTTAAGAGAACCAAGTCACCTACAGTTATATCTGGAATCGGTGAGTCCGATTTTGTGGCAGATAGCATCGTTAATTTATTCATGCAGTCTCAAATTGGAGATTATTCAACAACAATTGTAGCTGTCATTACACCGACCATAACTGATCAGCAGCCAAGTTTTAATATAAATACGTCCGATTGGAATATACCAACTAACATAAGGCTTGCTGATCCATTATTTTATAAATCGCAACGTGTTGATGCCTTGGTAGGAGCAGGTCTATTTTTTGATCTTATTTGCATTGGCCAGATCCGAATCCGTGACGATTTACCACTTATGCAGAAAACCAGATTAGGTTGGGTGGTTTCTGGCGTAGGTCAACATATAAATGCAAAGTATTCAGTACTAGCTGCTATCGATAAATCTCCAATAGAGAACGATTCCGACTATTTTTTGAATGAGATTGTTAAGACATTCTGGGAAGTTGAAAATGTCAAAGATAGCGAATTGAAAATGACGAAGGAAGAACGTGAATGTGAAAGTCATTTTAAAAATAATTATAAACGTTTAGCCACAGGCGAATATTCCGTTCGTTTACCCCTTAAATTCAATCCACAGATTCTCGGTGATTCGTATAATCAAGCGCTCATAAGATTTAAAGGTCTTGAGAAAAAATTGGATCACAACCCAGAACTGAAAAAACAATATTCGTCGTTCATCAGAGAGTATCTTGATTTAAAACATATGTCCGAAGTAGTTAGAGTAGAAGAAGGAGTAAAAATTAACTTCTTACCACATCATTGTGTTTTGAAAGCAGATAGTTCGACGACTAAGTTAAGAGTCGTGTTTGATGGCTCTGCAGCTTCTTCTAATGGTCGTTCACTCAATGATATTTTAATGGCGGGCCCCAGCATCCAACCAAAACTTTTCGATATTTTAATACGTTTTCGTTCTTTTAAAATCGCTCTTACTGGAGATATTTGCAAGATGTATCGATGTGTTAAAGTTCATCAACCGGATAACTACTTACAGTGCATATTATGGAGAGATACTGCACAAGAAAAAATTAAAGTATTCAAGTTAGACACAGTGACCTATGGTACAAAGCCAGCATCATTCTTAGCGATTCGCGCTATGCACCAGTTGGCACATGATGAAAAAATGGAGTATCCAGTTGCTGCGGAAATAGTCTGCAGAGATTTTTACGTCGATGACATGATAACTGGAGAGAATTCAGAAGAAAAAGCTCGTGAAATCATGCAACAAACAACTGAGCTACTTGGTCGAGGAAACTTTAAAATAAGGAAATGGTGTTCAAATAGCGCACAGCTATTACGTGGAGTTTCAGAAAAGGATAAGGAAACATTTCTTAGATTTTGTGATGGTACTGATGTTACTAAAATTCTTGGTCTTATTTGGAATCCTCAAAGTGACATTTTTTTATTCTCTTTTTCACCTCCACTAGTATCCAGAGTCACCAAGCGATCAGTATTGTCAACTATAGCTCGCTTCTACGATCCTTTAGGTTTAATAGGACCTGTGATTACTAGGGCTAAGATATTTCTTCAGATTTTATGGAAAGACAAGTTTGAGTGGGATGAGAGCCTTCCCCAAGTGTTGCATTCGGCATGGACGGAGTTGTTATCTGAACTGACCGATGTTGGCAACCCTAGCTTCCCTCGTCTTGTGTTTTCTCCATTTTCGAAGCTAGAGATTCATGCCTTTTGTGATGCGAGTTCAGTTGCCTATGGAGCTTGCGTTTATGTGAGATCAGAGTATAAAGGAAACATTACAGTGAGTTTACTGTGTTCAAAGTCTAGGGTTGCTCCATTAAAAACACTAACTATTCCGAAATTGGAATTATCTGCTGCCTTGCTATTGGCAGAGCTTGTAAGTGTGATCACAAAATTGGGAATTTTTAATTGTGATTTTCATTGTTGGACTGATTCAATGGTGGTTTTGTCATGGTTGAGAGAGGAACAGTCAAATTTTAACGTCTTCGTAGCAAATCGAGTTAGCAACATTCAACAACTTACTTCCGGCATGACTTGGCATCATGTGCCAACACTACAAAACCCAGCAGATATTTTGTCAAGGGGTTCTTCACCACGCACTTTGATTGATTCGACACTCTGGAAACATGGCCCTGTGTTCTTGCAGGGTTCTTGTAGTGATTGGCCAGCATTTCCCGGCCTAGTTCATGATTTGCCTGAACGCCGTAAAAAGGTTCTGATTGTGAACGCGAGCAACATTGATTTATCTTTAGACTGCAAGTTTATAAACTCGTTTGGAAAAATACAGCGCATTTATGCCTACATCTATAAATTCGGTTCAAGGGGAACATCGCGTTTTGGCATGCTTACAGCCTCAGATATCAAGCTTGGCACACAGTTGTTAATACGAATGGTGCAGCGAGCATCATTCTACGCAGAATTCAAAGCTCTTGGAAAATGTCAGCAGGTATCATCTTCAAGCAGACTTTATTCTTTATCACCTTTCTTGGATTCATTTGGTTTGTTGCGCGTTGGCGGGCGGTTAAAGCATTCGATGTTGGATTTCGATGCCCGTCATCCGATTATTTTACCAAAAGGACATCCACTTACAAAATCAATCGTTGATTATTATCATAAAAGGTTTATGCATGCTGGTCCACAGTCTCTGTTGGCCTCTATTCGGCTGCAATATTGGCCTATTGGTGGTCGCAAAACGGTCAGTCGGATTGTCAGCAAGTGCGTTCGATGTTTTCATACTCAACCTCGATTGGCGGAGCATATCATGGGGGATCTACCAGCGGAGCGCGTTCAGGCAAGCAGAGCTTTTTTCATAACAGGAGTCGATTTTTGCGGCCCTTTCTTTTATCAATCAGAAGTCCGAAATAGGCCGCCTATCAAGTGCTATATATGCTTATTTATTTGTTTTTCAACCAAGGCCGTTCATATGGAGCTTGTGAAGGATCTGTCTACTTCATCTTTTTTAGCAGCACTAAAGCGGTTTATTTGTACGCGTGGAAGGCCGAAATGTATTTGGTCTGATAATGCGACGAATTTTGTTGGTGCCAAAAATGAATTGGCCGAGCTTATACGATTATTTTCGAGCAATACGCACCAAGATGCAGTGAAGGAACAATGCCTGGAAGATTCTATTGATTGGAAATTTATTCCGCCTAGGTCTCCCCATTTCGGTGGACTTTGGGAGGCCTCAGTCAAGCTGGCAAAATCTCATTTTTATCGAGTAGTTGGTCTCTCAGTTTTGAATTTTGAGGAATTACGAACACTAGTCTGTCAAATATCAGCTATTATTAATTCGCGCCCTTTATATCCTCTTACAGAGAATCCTGATGATCTGGAGGTACTGACACCGGCCCACTTCTTGATTGGAGCTCCTTTCACATCCATTGTGGAACCTGATGTGACTCATCTAGACATCAATCGTCTGGGGCGTTGGCAGCGAGTTTGCTGCATGCAGCAACATTTTTGGAGAAAGTGGAGCACGGAGTATCTCACCCTATTACAGCAGCGAAGCAAATGGCGTTCATCGCAAGTTAATATAAAGGTCGGAAATATGGTCTTGCTAAAGGACGAAAATCTTCCAGCACTAAAATGGCAGATGGGCAGGGTAATAGAAACAATCAGAGGTGATGATGGGGTAGTCCGTGTTGCAGTTGTGCGAACCAGTAGCGGCACAGTCAAGCGCGCCACTGGAAAACTTTGCATTTTGCCAAAAGAAGATGATGGTGTTGAAAGCGTAACCCTTCCAACGGGGTGAGGATGTTCGGAGAACAATTAATCACGCCACTGGCATGCACAATTTTCATGTTCAATTTTATTAAAAACACACATATGTATTTATAGAAAGTCGCTCTTATGATCATGAGCATTGGTTAGTTTTAAAATCTCTTATACGAATACACTCATTTATATTGTTTAACGTTAAATATTTACCCTAATGCTTACTGTATTAAAAGCTTTTTGTGCATGCCAAGACTATGAAACATGTATGCAAATTCTTTAACTTCACTTGTAATTCGACAGTCAATAAAGCAAAACACATTAAAAATTGTTAATAAAAAAAAATAATTCGTATTTTTTTTTATCGAGCAAGAGCCAACAAAAGAGCTTGTTGGCGCAACAATGTTTTTCTATTTCACATTGCATGTGCCACATCTCCAACTCAGTAATCAAATATTTTTCTAAAACCTTAAGAGATTCTTTGAAGAAAATCGAATATCTTTTACAAAGTTTTCTTAAAGCTTTTGTAGATAATGTAATGTTTTCCGATGTAACACTATCAGGAAACAGTACTATAAATGAATACAGATCCAAAGTTGTTTTTGAAAATCGACTTTTTAAATCCATCATCAAGCACAGGAATATAAACAGCTTGCCTAAAATATGCTATGGGATTTTTTACTGAATAGTTATCACAATTTTTTGAATACCTGCTACACGTGGCGTTTTAACTTCCACTCCAATACTGTTTGAAATGTTTTCAATTTCTTCAAAAAACGGGATTCTCGTTTCTCGTGTAATAACTTAAAAGTATCATGAACCATATCCTGTGCTGTTTTAACGTCAATTTGTTTTTCTGAAGGAAATGGCTTAGGGCTTGAGTGTAACTCAACACATCAGAGAGACAAACGACTGCAACTAAAAAATTCAAATTCACAAAGTACAATTCTCAAAGCGTTTGCTTTTGACGACGTTTTAATCTTGCCACTGAGATATGTAATGAAGGGTTTCAATTTTTTTCGGAAGCGCAAAACGAAATTACTTACTTACTTACTTAGATGGCTCTTACAACCGTTGGTCGGTTTTGGCCTCGTCTAAGAATTTTCGCCAGCCTCTTTTGTCGTGTGCTTGCTGGCGCCAGTTGGAAATTCCAAGCGTTGTCAGGTTATCCAATGCCTGGTCTTTCCAACGGAGATGCGGTCTTCCTCGTCTGCGTTGGCCACCGCTGGGTACCGAATCCAATATTTTTTTCGCTGGAGCTTCGTCGTTCATTCTCTCGACATGACCTAGCCAGCGAAGCCGCTCTATTTTAATACGCTTGACTATATCGATGTCGGCATAAAGCTCATACAGCTCGTGGTTCCATCGTATTCGGTACTCTCCATTGACGCAGATTGGACCAAAGATCTTGCGAAGGATTTTTCTCTCGAACGCTCCCAAAGTCCTTTCATCAGAGCTGCTCATCGTCCAGGTTTGTGATGCGTATAGTAGGACGGGCATGATTATTGACTTATAGAGCGTCAGTTTTGTTCGTCGAGAAAGAGCTCTGCTTCTCAATTGCCTACTGAGCCCAAAGTAGCACCTGTTGGCAAGAGTTATCCTTCGTTTAATCTCAATACTGATATCGTTGGAGGAGTTAATGCTGGATCCCAGGTAAACAAAGTCCTTCACTACCTCAAAGGAGGTGTTGTCAACAGTGACGTGGTTTCCAAGACGCTGGGACTGTTTGTTTGTTGACACGAGATACTTCGTTTTATCTGCGTTCACTGCAAGACCCATTCGACTCGACTCTTTTTCTAGCCTGGAGAATGCTGCACTGACTTCGCGCGTATTGTGGCCAATGATGTCAATATCATCTGCATACGCCAGCAGCATAACACTCTTATAGAAAATTGTGCCGCTGCGTCTCAGGTCAGCAGCTTGGATGATCTTCTCCATTACTATATTAAAGAAGTCGCACGATAAGGAATCACCTTGTCTGAAACCTCGCTTGGTATCGAACGGAAGGGAGAGGTCCTTCCCGATTTTCACTGCACTGCTGGTGTTGTTCAGTGTCATCCTGCAAAGACGTATTAGCTTCGCAGGAATACCAAATTCAGACATGATGGCATATAGGTGACTCCTTATTGGACTGTCGAAGGCGGCTTTGAAATCGACAAAAAGATGGTGTGTGTCGATTTGTTTTTCTAGGGTCTTTTCCATGATTTGTCGGAGCGTGAAGATCTGGTCAATGGTGGACTTTCCAGGTCTAAAGCCACACTGATAAGGTCCAATCAGTTGGTTGACGATGGGCTTTAGTCTTTCACACAATACGCTCGACAGGACCTTATATGCGATATTAAGAAGGCTAATCCCACGGTAGTTGGCGCAAATGGTGGGATCGCCTTTCTTGTGGATTGGGCAGAGCACACTGAGGTTCCAATCATCTGGAATGCATTCTTCCGACCATATTCTGCATAGAAGTCTGTGAATGCATTTAAACAGAGCTTCGCCACCGGTCTTAAACAGCTCAGCCGGTAGGCCATCGGCTCCTGCGGCTTTGTTGTTTTTAAGCCGAGCTATAGCTGTTAAGACCTCGTTATAATCGGGCAGTGGAACTTCAACGCTGTCGTCCATAATTGGGGTTTCCGGGATATCATCTCCACTGGCGAGATTGTTGTCAGCGTCGCCATTTAAAAGTCTAGAGAAGTGCTCCCTCCATAACATCAGTGTACTCTGGATATCTGTCACTAGATTCCCATTCTCGTCCTTGCAGGAAGAGGCTCCGGTCTTAAAACCATCGGCCAGGCGTCTTATTTTTTCGAAAAATTTTCGAGTCTCATTCCTGTCGCCATGCATCTCAATTTTCTCGCACTCACGCATTTCCGCCTCTCGTTTCTTTCGCCTGAAAATGCGTCTCCCTTCCCTCCTCTTCTCTCGGTATCGCTCCATAACAGCACGCGTTACAACCGACTGCAGGGTGGCTTTGTAGGCGGTGTCCTTCTCTGCAGTGGCGTCGCGACACTCCTGGTCGTGCCACTGGTTTCGGCGAGGGCGATGGTAGCCTATCACCTCTTCGGCAGCCGTACGCATAGAGTGGGATATGTGCGTCCACTGTCCGCATATATCGTCGATCGGAGGAGTGCTTTCTTGAAGCAGGAGTGAGAGTCGAGTAGCGAAGGCTTCGGCCGTCCGTTTTGACTGCAGCTTGTCGACGTCTAGCTTTCTAAGTGTAGGATTGCGAGCATTCTTAGCTGCGCACAGACGTGTGCGGATCTTGGCTGCGACAAGATAATGATCCGAGTCTATGTTAGCACCACGAATCGTGCGTACGTCTAGTACACTGGAAGAGTGCCTTCCGTCAATCAAAACGTGATCAATTTGGTTGCATGTTTTTTGATCAGGGCACAGCCAGGTGGCCTTATGAATATTGAGATGCTTGAATCTAGTGCTACTTACGACCATGTTTCGTGCTGCGGCGAAGTCAATCAACCTCATTCCGTTATCGGATGTGTTGTCGTGGAGGCTGAACTTTCCGACTGTTGGACCAAATATGTTTTCCTTACCCACCTTGGCGTTGAAGTCACCAAGCACGATTTTTAAGTCATGACGGGGGCAGCGCTCGTATGCATCTTCAAGGCACTCGTAAAAACTTTCTTTGGTCTCGTCATCTTTTTCTTCTGTCGGAGCGTGCGCACATATTAGGCTTATGTTAAAAAATTTAGCCTTGAAGCGGATTATGGCAAGCCGTTCGTTCACAGGAGTGAATCGCAGGACATGATGCCGTATTCTCTTGCCAACTACAAATCCGCATCCAAACTCGTGCTTCTCCACATGGCCGCTGTAGTAGATATCACAGGATGCTTGCCGTAAGCAACCCTGTCCCTTCCATCGCATTTCTTGGATTGCAGTGATATCAGAATTATATCTTTCCAAGATATCAATCAGTTGGATAGAGGCACCATCCCAATTTAGGGTCCGGACATTCCAGGTGCATATCCGTAAATCATTATCAGTTTTTCGTTTGCGGTAGTCGTCATCAGATTTGGGGATCATTCTTTCATTTATTTTTTTCGTTTCATTGAAATCTTTTTTTATGTGGTGGGCTTCAAACCCAACGCACAACCTTTGCTTGATGGCCAAAGGGGAAGCCCGCCGCTCAAATTAGCCGCCAAAGTTTATCGGGCGATAGTTTTTGACGTTTCCAGGAGACACCACGCGGAGGTTTTGAGTCGACTTGAGACGATTTCGACATGGATAATGCTGGCTTCGCCAAGTTGAGGCAGTCAGACACGTTGCCATGTGAATATCGCCCCCTTGTCTCCCAAAACGAAATTGCAAAACGAAATTGCAACACTCCATTATGTCTTTCGACCCATCTTGTTTCACACAAGCTAGAAAACTGACTACCCATTTTTTAACGTATTTGAACGCTTCGCTGAGGCATTGAAGAACGATATCGTCTCTTTCATAGTACCAACAGCATTTCGGATAATTTGAACATCTGAAGATGCAGACAAAGATTTGTTCAAAAAATGATTAAAACAAGGGCAGTATACTGCATTTATAGCAACTTTAAGCACTTCTTCAACGGCTCCACAAGATTCTGAAACCATCATTAAACAACCATCTGTTGTCACAGCAACTCAATTTTGAAGATCCAAATTCAGCGATTCCAAAGCATTCACTAAAGTTGTACCTTATTTAATACCAGTGATTTTTGGTTCTATTAATTCCTTATCTTTAGTTTCTTTCATAATTTCATAATGAAGATCGTTGAATTGAATAAAAATTCTCTAATAGTGTTATCATATATGTATCTGATGGCAAGAGATAACTGGGATTTGTGAGATATTTTTTAAGTGTCGTCGAATATAATTCCATAATATATTGCTTTTTGAATTCGGGTTATTATATATAGTTGACAGAATTTCTTGTCCGCAACAAACAATGAGTTCATTTTGTGTTGTTTTACTCATATATGTTGAACGTAGGGACGAATCCTCTAAACGATCACGTAATTGAATGTCTCCACTCATTTACAAATGCTTTTATCCGAATTTATTTTGAAATTAGGTTGGAAGATGTGTTGAAGTAGTAATTTTCATGAAGCTTTGGGGGGGCGAGGGGGCGATCGCCCTGATCACCCCAGCGTGGATCCGCGCCTGAGTGTAATACCTTGGAAGTGGACAATTTTTTTTATGTAAAAAACTTTTGTAGACTATTACAAACATTTAAAAAAAATTAGCCAAACCAGCCAAGGCGTTCTGCAATTTCAGATATATATATAAAAACAGTGGGCGCAAAAGTGGGCGTGGTCAATTTTTCTTTCAGTAAAAACTTAAATTTGACTACTACGAACATTTAAAGAAGAATTATTCAAATCGGTCCAGCCGTTCTCAACTGATGCAATTTCCAACGAACGACATTTGATTTTTATTTATATAGATATTTTTTTTTTATAAATTAAATGATTAAAATTATATTATCACATGCGCAACATTATGAATTATTTGGCATAAATCTCAAAATATAATTCTTAAACAATATGTTTTTTAAAAATTATAAACTAAAATTAACATATTAAAATGCCACAATTTTATAACTCATGTAAACTGGTGCGAGAACGACCTACTAAAACATGATAAGAATTATATGTTTGCACATATAATAAACATCTGCTTTCAAAAAACCTTCTTCACGCCTTCTATGGCTTAATACCAACAAAATGTTGGAACCTAGATGGACACGTGATAAAGAAGTATACAAAAAGCGGAACAACTAAATCTTTGCAGAATCAATGCAGTCACTTTTTGAAATTTTGCGACTAGCAAAAGAGTAGAACTACACTGCTTTGATGAAGTGAAAAGAGTCTCGATAATTCCGTTTTGGTTTTAAAGCAGTCGCACTTATTAGTAGACTGAGGAACTTGCATATTGCATATATTCTGCTTATTGCATATATCTTGAATACGTTGCATACAAGTTGCATAAGTTGCATATATCTTACATATGTTGCGTACAACTTGCATATGTTGCATATATCTTGCATATGTTGCATATATCTTGCATATTTTGCATAAAACTTACATATGTTGCATACAACTTTTATATGTTGCATACAACTTGCATATGTTGCATACAACTTGCATATGTTGCCTTAAATTGCATACAACTCGCATACTTTGCATAAAACTTGCAATTATATTACAAACCACTTTAAGCAAAATTTAATATTTTGAATTTTTGTCCGCAATTTGTTATAGTTAACTTGTTCATAGATAAGCTGTTTTTAATTCAATTCAAATTAGTATTTTATAAATATCTGATAATTGTGATTATTATGTAGTTCTTTCTTCGTGCTATTTTGTGATATATTTCCTGTATAATAGGAATGAAAAAATGGAAATGTAGGAAGAAAAAAACGGAAAAAACTATTTAAAGTTTTTACATTTTATAGTCTATAAAAGATTATTTTATGCTCCTTTTTGAGACTCTTAATACAAATTCATTCACTATCTTGTTTTTTATCACATCATTTAACTATTGGAGATTCGGTCTTCTAGTATTATTTTTTGTTTTCGATTATTATTTATTGAGTGCTGTCAGTGGCATAAAAACGATGGAGGGCCCGGTTTGACATGTGAAAAGCCCTTTAGGTGAAAGTATTGAGTTTATCTTTCAATTGTAATCGACACGCATTTAACATACGGCCATCAGTAATTTCACAGAGAAGATTAGAAAAAATACGATAATATTTCGTATCAGCATCGTTCTTGTACATAACAAAGAACGATAACAGTTTGAACATTCCTGTGAACTCTACTTAAGTCGCACCAAAATAATATGTAATGTAATATTATACTTTGACTACTTCCAAAATACTTCCAAAATTTGACTTGTTCAAATTCAAATTTTTCACTAAAACTATGATTTTTGAGGGACCTTTAGTTGTGGGACCCAGAAAAATAAAGCCCCAATTCCACCGGTAGTTACGCCACTGACTACTGTACACATTGCTGTAGAACAAAATGCCTGTTTTCTTATCGTAAAAAAGTTGAAAAAAAGTTGGTCATTGAAACTTAAATAGACCAAACGGTTAATTTTAAAAACGGCACTGTTAACTTGATAACGTATAAATGTAAAAATAATGCAACTGTAGTACGATATTATAAAAAGATATAATATTATTTTTATATTATCTTGATTTCAATGAGAAATCACATTTTCAAATTGCGTATAACTTGCATATAACTTGCATATAACTTACATATAACTTGCATATAAATTGCATATTGAAAGAAACTGTAGGAAACACTATATTATATTGAAATATAAGGGTAAGACCCGTTAAAACATTTATGTTGAGAAAACAATTTATCTGCATAAAAATCCGCAGTCTTCTTATTAGCTTTTCAAAGTTAGTGGACTGCATAAACCACAGAGAATACTGATGAGTCGGAGTAGCTTCCGGCGAAACCATGGTCAAGTCTACTCGGTTTCTTCTGCAATTAATTTTGTTGTTGTAGCAACCTGTTGATTCATGAAAGCTCAAAATATAATTTTTTAAGAATTTGTTTTTTAAGAATTATAAACTAAAACGAATTTTTTAACATAAGCCTAATATGTGCGCACGCTCCGACAGAAGAAAAAGATGACGAGACCAAAGAAAATTTTTACGAGCGCCTTGAAGATGCATACTAGCGCTGCCCCCGTCATGACTTAAAAATCTTGCTTGGTGACTTCAACGCCAAGGTGGGTAAGGAAAACATATTTGGTCCAACAGTCGGAAAGTTCAGCCTCCACGACAATACATCCGATAACGGAATGAGGTTGATTGACTTCGCCGCAGCACGAAACATGGTCGTTAGTAGCACTAGATTCAAGCATCTCAATATTCATAAGGCCACTTGGCTGTCCCCTGATCAAAAAACATGCAACCAAATTGATCACGTTTTGATTGACGGAAGGCACTCTTCCAGTGTACTAGACGTACGCACGATCCGTGGTGCTAACATAGACTCGGATCATTATCTTGTCGCAGCCAAGATCCGCACACGTCTGTGCGCAGCTAAGAATGCTCGCAATCCTACACAAAGAAAGCTAGACGTCGACAAGCTGCAGTCAAAACGGATGGCCGAAGCCTTCGCTACACGACTCTCACTCCTGCTTCAAAAAGCACTCCTCCGATCGACGATATATGCGGGCAGTGGACGCACTTACCCCACTCTATGCGTACGGCTGCCGAAGAGGTGATAGGCTACCACCGCCCTCGCCGAAACCAGTGGCACGACCAGGAGTGTCGCGACGCCACTGCAGAGAAGGACGCCGCCTACAAAACCACCCTGCAGTCGGTTGTAACGCGTGCTGTTATCGAGCGATACCGAGAGAGGAGGAGGGTAGAGAGACGCATTTTCAGGCGAAAAAAACGAGACGCGGAAATGCGTGAGTGCGAGAAAATTGAGATGCATGGCGACAGGAAAGAGACTCGAAAATTTTTCGAAAATTAGACGCCTGGCCGATGGTTTTAAGACCGGAGCCTCTTCCTGCAAGGACGAGAATGGGAATCTAGTGACAGATATGCAGAGAACAGTGTTGTTATGGAGGGAACACTTCTCTAGACTTTTAAATGGCGACGCTGACAACAATTCAAGCTCCGACAAATCTTGGAAAAGACCCTAGAAAAACAAATCGACTCACACCATCTTTTTGTCGATTTCAAAGCCGCCTTCGACAGTCCAATAAGGAGTCACCTATATGCCATCATGTCTGAATTTGGTATTCCTGCGAAGCTAATACGTCTTTGCAGGATGACACTGAACAACACCAGCAGTGCAGTGAAAATCGGGAAGGACCTCTCCCTTCCTTTCGATACCAAGCGAGGTTTCAGACAAGGTGATTCCTTATCGTGCGACTTTTTTAATTTAGTCATGGAGAAGATCATCCGAGCTGCTGACCTGAGACGCAGCGGCACAATTTTCTATAAGAGTGTTATGCTGCTGGCGTATGCAGATGATATTGACATCATTGGCCACAATACGCGCGAAGTCAGTGCAGCATTCTCCAGGCTAGAAAAAGAGTCGAGTCGAATGGGTCTTGCAGTGAACGCAGATAAAACGAAGTATCTTGTGTCAACAAACAAACAGTCCCAGCGTCTTGGAAACCACGTCACTGTTGACAACACCTCCTTTGAGGTAGTGAAGGACTTTGTTTACCTGGGATCCAGCATTAACTCCTCTAACGATATCAGTATTGAGATTAAACGAAGGATAACTCTTGCCAACAGGTGTTACTTTGGGCTCAGTAGGCAATTGAGAAGCAGAGCTCTCTCTCGACGAACAAAACTGACGCTCTATAAGTCAATAATCATGCCCGTCCTACTATACGCATCACAAACCTGGACGTTGAGCAGCTCTGATGAAAGGACTTTGGGAGCGTTCGAGAGAAAAATCCTTCGCAAGATCTATGGTCCAATCTGCGTCAAAGGCGAGTACCGAATACGATGGAACCACGAGCTGTATGAGCTTTATGCCGACATCGATATAGTCAAGCGTATTAAAATAGAGCGGCTTCGCTGGCTAGGTCATGTCGAGAGAATGAACGACGAAGCTCCAGCGAAAAAAATATTGGATTTGGTACCCAGCGGTGGCCAACGCAGACGAGAGAGACCGCATCTCCGTTGGAAAGACCAGGCATTGGATAACCTGACAACGCTTGGAGTTTCCAACTGGCGCCAGCAAGCGCACGACAAAAGAGGCTGGCGAAAATTCTTGGACCAGGCCAAAACCGAACAACGGTTGTAAGCGCCATCTAAGTAAGCAAGTAAGTAAACTAAAACGAAACATTTTTATTAAAAATGTCGCGATTGCTTAATTAAAGAAATATTGCAAAAATGATTCAACCATTCGGTTAGTTCCTAGGGGAACTTTCCTTGGGTACTTTTCCTATATTAATTTTTTTCATTATTTTGTATGGGAGATGCATGCCAACGTTGGCCGATCTTAACAAAATTTAGTCAAACGGCTAGGCAATTAGATAAATAAATGTTCACTGAAAACCTCCTTAGGATCTATATTTAATTTTTACATAATTTTGTATGGAAGGTACGTACAAAAGTAAACTGATCCTATCGAAACTCAGCGAGAATGCTAGACAAATAGATAATATATGTTTATTGAAAATTATAGAAATTAGTAAGACCATATTTTGTATCCTGCATAACTTGCTTGTTTATGAAAAGGAGCAGATAATATTTCGAAAGTCAGAAGTTAATACTTCAAATAAAATTTCAAAGAAGTTTTGCTAAAATCCAAGAATCCGTTTTTTTTTTGTTAAAAGTTTTAAAGATATGTTTGTAAGGGGGTTTTCTCAAAGGCTGAGGTATGACTCAGCCGCTCCAGGATCAAACGAAGGACCCTCGAACCTCCGTTAAATAAAAAGACTTGTTGGTTTTACTATTTCAAGTACAATCAATTTTATTGAATAATCTCTATGATTAATTATGTATATATATGCATATATATTTTGTACTAAGTCTTTCAAATACACAACAACAATCATTCGTGGGTATCAAGCTGTAATTTTCCAACAATTGCCCTCTCTGACTCTGCCTCGGTGATAACTGGTTCTGGTGCGGTAATATTCAGGATTCGGTGCTTCGGTAAATATCGGTGATTTGCGTTCGTGGCGAGTTTTATGCGGCTTGGCTTAGACAGAGCTCGACAGAGTGCGTTGGATTTGTAAAATATACCGTAGAATTATTATATACAAAAGTAGAATACATACATCTTTTGCAGCATTAAATTATACAATGTAAATTTTATGTAGTATATCTATCTATTTCTAAAATAACTTATATATATCTATTATATATTTCTTTTCAATAAAAATTATAAATTTAGCGCATTCTTAATTTAAATAATCCCTACCGGGTAACTAATATGGCAAGCTAAGTGTTCGGAGGGATATCCATTCGGCCGAAGCCGACGGTGAAGTCCGACCGAGTGCAACAAACACAACTATTAGACACTCGGAAGGGTATCCATTCGGCCGAAGCCGACGGTGAAGTCCGACCGAGTGCGACACGCTAAGTATTCGGAAGGGTATCCAATCGACCGAAGCCGACGGTGAAGTCCGACCGAGTGCAACAAACACAACTATTAGACACTCGGAAGGGTATCCATTCGGCCGAAGCCGACGGTGAAGTCCGACCGAGTGCAACACGCTAAGTATTCGGAAGGATATCCAATCGACCGAAGCCGACGGTGAAGTCCGACCGAGGGCAACAAACACAACTATGAAATATTCGGAAGGGTATCCAATCGACCGAAGCCGACGGTGAAGTCCGACCGAGTGCAACAAACACAACTATTAGACACTCGGAAGGGTATCCATTCGGCCGAAGCCGACGGTGAAGTCCGACCGAGTGCGACACGCTAAGTATTCGGAAGGATATCCAATCGACCGAAGCCGACGGTGAAGTCCGACCGAGTGCAACAAACACAACTACGAAATATTCGGAAGGGTATCCAATCGACCGAAGCCGACGGTGAAGTCCGACCGAGTGCAAAAATAAAGAATCTAACTACAATGTATAAAAACGAGCAACCCGCCTCTCGGTGTTTTGCTCAAAAAAAATTAGTTTACTCGTTGCCAAGTATGAGACGGACAAGACACTACGCCTTCGAGCCGTGCCTACTGTCGACACAGTTGGCTCGTCTTAAATAGTTTATTTACAAAACGTGTTGTGAATTATATTGCATGTTATACAAATTCTGCTTATAGCTGATGGTTGCTCTATCATGCGTTGGCGGTGTGTCTGACTGGTTGTGATGTTGTTGTTGCTGCACGCTATGCTGGCTGGTTTGCTATGCGTTGGCTGTGGGTGTTTTATTTGTTGTGGTGTTGTTGTTGTTATTTATACTATGCTGGCAGGTATTCGTTGTGTTCAATTAGTTGTTTTTGTAACGCCGTTACAATTCCCCCTCCACTTCGCGGAGTGATACATCACGGCATGAAATGATAAGGAGAAAACAACAAAAGAAAATTTTAAAATTAAGAAAATACAAGAAAATAAAGTTGTGGGCGATTTAAAGTCGTGAGACTCGCACTACCGATATCGGTAATATTTACCAAACCATACTAGATGGTTGTGGCTCAGCCCGGGGATAAGGTACAGGGTTTTTTTTTTTTTTTTTTTTTTTTTATATACAAAAAAATGCATTCAATTATAAATTCAGTAGCAATAATAATAATAATAAAAATAAAGTAAATAAATCCATTTTTTTTTTTTTTTTTTTTGAAACCTTAAAACATAAATAAAATAAAATAAAGTAAATAAATCCATTCTCTTTTTTTTTTTTTTTGAAACCTTAAAACAAAAGTATGTGCCTTCTTGCACTTTTTTACGTTATACTGCGTCCGTGATACTTATAATTTTCACTTGGCCTTGGCAGCTAAGCCGAGCCCTGTCACCGGCCAATCGCATGACTGCTACGGAGGGCTGTCCTCGGCGGTGAATCACCCAACGTTCCCGTTTTTTGGTTTTTCCTGTCTGTGGTGGTCCCACAGTTATGCCCGTAAATGGATCGGCCTGCGAAGAATGAGCTGGTGCAGGCTGACGTGATAAAGGCTGAGCTGGTGGAGGCTGACGTAATGAAGGCTGAACTGGTGAAGGCTGAACTGGTGAAGGCTGAACTGGTGGAGGCTGAGTTGGTGGAGGCTGAGTTGGTGGAGGCTGAGTTGGCCGAGACTGAGTTGAAGAAGGCTGAGCTGGCCTAAGTTCCTTGATGGCAGCCAATCGGTGCGGGGGAAACTGGTCGACCTTAGTGTTTAGGTCTATTGATGCACCTGGATTCGGTACCGGCGGGGCGGTGCCTAGCTTTTGTTGAGAGGGGGCTCGCGGTATGGCCGTGTTAGATATCGGGACCAGGGGGGGAACTTCCATGTCCCCCCAGCTGCTTATGACCCCTGGCACGTCAGAGCTTCCGTCTGGGTGACAGGGTATCAGTGGCGGAGGAGAACGGCTGCTGAATCGGATTGTCCGATGCGTGAGTTGTATGTTCGGGAGTTTCGTCACCGATTGAATCTCAATTTTGGGCCTTACCCGTCGGCGCGCTTCTGGTGGTGGCTGATAGGGCTCCACTTTCTTTGGCATTGCCGTTTGTCGCAAGTGAAAGGCGATGCGACCCGGTGGTATTGGGTTCGTGCGTTTGCGCTGCATGCTGCTGTTAATTTGCCTCCTTAGTTCAGAAAAATGGCAAGAATATTTACAAGAAAATAAAGTTGAACCAAAGGTGAATTATATATTACCTTCGTATATTTTTAAGTCTTTTATATGGGAGCGTGTTAAATTTTGTTTCGGGTGCTTTAGGTCTTCTAACTCCACGATGTTGTGTGCGACGTATTGTTTAATTTTGTAAGGCCCCGAATATTTTGGCGCTAGTTTCTGAGCGAAGGAGTTTACCTTTGATGATAGGGGGTGATCTCGCTTCAATACTAGATCGTTAACTTCAGGTTGCCACGGGCGTCTTCGTAGATTATAGTATTTTTGTTGCCGCTGTGTTGCTTGTCGTTGATGCTCGATGACCTCCTTCCATAATTCTTCGACTGCTCTTCGTACCTTTGAGGTCTCGGGTGGGTTTGCAGTCTCCCGTCGTAATTGGTTCGGTATGGCAGGTGATCGTCCGCAGATAAGCTCGGCTGCTGATACTTTTGTAGACTCGTGACTGGCAGTATTGGTGGCGAATGCTATTTCGGGTACCTGATCATCCCATCTTTTATGGTTACCTTCGGCCCGCTGTGCTATCATTGTCTTTACCACTCGGTTGGTTCGCTCTGTGGGGTTTTCCTGCGGCGAGTAAGGTGCGGTGAAGCGTTGCTCGATCCCATGTTGTTGTAAATAAGTTGTTAACTCTTGGCTGACAAACTGTCTTCCGTTGTCCGATAAGAAGATCTTTGGGCAACCGAATCTGTAAATCACTCGCTCTTTGAGTGCTTTGATTACACTAGTGGAGGTGGCACGGTGAACGGGGACCAGTTCTACCCATTTGCTGAATTTATCAACAATGACGAGTAGCGAAGTATGACCCTTGATCGACCTAGGTAGGGGTCCAACGAAGTCAGCGCAAACTATCTCCCATGGTTGTGTACATTGCATAGTTGCCATGAAACCAGCTGGCTTGCGTTGTTGGACTTTGAAACGCGCACATGTGTCACAGGTTCGTACATGTTGGGCGATGTCACGGTACATGCCAGGCCAGTAGTAGTCGGCTTGAGCTCGTTGGAGCGTTTTTGTTTTACCCAAATGACCGGCGGCTTTATCATCGTGAACCTCGTTCAGTACTCGGCTTCTAAGGGCTGTCGGGACGCAAAGTTTCCATTCGGGTGTAGTGGTAAGATGATTGCGGCGCGGGATGTGTCTGAACAGTCGATCATCAACTATTTGATAATCGGGATGATGCAATGCGCTCTTTTGAACTTTCGTCAGCAGGCGATGATACCAATCTCTCGTTTGGCTGAAGCTTGCGAACAAGGGTTCGTTGTCGGTGTTCGTTAGCGGGCTGCGGGAAAGGGCGTCAGCGACGACATTCAAGCTACCACGTCGGTACTCGATGGAAAAGTTATATTGTTGGAGTTCTAGCGCCCAGCGCGCGAGCCGACCGGATGGGTTTTTCAACGAGTGAAGCCATTTCAACGAATGATGATCGGTTATGACAGTAAAATGGTAACCCTCTAAATATGACCGCATTTTCCTGATTCCCCAGAGAATGGCCAGACACTCTTGTTCGGTAGTTGAGTACTTCTTTTCTAAATCGGTAAGAGTTCGGCTGGCGTAAGCAATCACCTTTTCTTGGTCATCGTGTCTCTGAAAAAGTACGGCCCCCAGTCCTTCTCCGCTAGCGTCGGTTTGTAATATGAATGGTTGTTCGAAATTTGGGCAGCACAATACGGGTGCTTGTGTCAGCTGTTCTTTGATGCCTTGAAACACAGTCTCTTGCTCTTGTGACCATTCCCATTTAATATTCTTCTTTAGTAATCGTGTTAGAGGAGCCGCAAGCGTGGAAAAGTTAGACACGAACCGTCGATACCACGATGCGATGCCTAGTATTCTTCGCAATTCTTTTATGTTGCGTGGGGCGGCCATTTCGTGTAGTGCGGCGACTTTTGCCGGATCTGTGTGGATGCCCTCGGAGCTTACGATATGACCTAGGTAATGAACTTTCGTCTGCACGAAGTCACATTTCTCGAAGTTGATCTGCATATTTGCCTCAAACAGTTTGCTGAAGACGAGGCTTAAGTTCGTCATATGATCATCAAATGATTTACCCAAAATGATGATGTCATCTAAGTATGCGAATACCCTTGGGTGTAGTTCGGGTCCAATGATGTGGTCCAGTGTGCGTTGGAACGTGGCCGGAGCTGAATGTAAGCCGAAAGGCATGACCTTCTACTGGAACAGTCCTCGGCCTGGAACGGTAAATGCGGTACACGGTCGTGATTTTTCTGTTACTGGAATCTGCCAGTATCCGTTTTTCAGATCAATTGACGAGATGAATTTGGCTTCTTTTAATTGGTCAAGAATTGCGTTGATTTGCGGGAGAGGGTAGGCGTCAGGTTCGGTTGCTGCATTTAGCTGTCGGTAATCAATGCACATTCGCCATGATCCTTGTTTTTTTCGGACCAACACGACTGGTGAGCTGTACGGGCTTTTTGACGATTCGATACGATCCATCGCAAGGAGTTCGTCGAGTTCTTGGTTCAACATGGTTTGCATAGCGGGATTTCGCGGGTAATATCTTTGTTTGATGGGTTGGCTGTGCTTGAGTACAATTGTGTGTTCTGCAATAGTGCACGGCCCAGTGACGGTGGCAAATTTCTGTTTTTGGTCATCTAGAAAAGCGACTAGCTGTCGATTTTGTTCGGCTGTTAGATTGTCTCGGGTGACCAGAGAGTGTAAGTTGGAGTGTTCGGTAATCTTATTACTCTCTTCTACGGCTAGCTCTTCTCCATCTATTAACATCTTCATTCCTCGGCGTCGGAGATAATCCATACCCAAGATCATTGACTCTGCTAGAGATGAGAGAGCGGATACAAAAATAAACGTGCTCTTCTGATGAAAGTTGACCTGAAGAGGATAGGTTTCCTCACAGTTGACTATAGAATTGTCGGCTAGCTGAATTGTTCGGTTGTGCGGTCGTGGTTGCACCCCTTGCTCAATTAAGTACTTCTTTACGGTGTCGTCGATGTATGATAGGGTCGATCCAGTGTCGATTAATGCTTTTATCGTTCGCCCCTGAATTGTGACCGTGATATAGTAGCGGCCATCGGTTACTTCTGCGGGTGGAGACGAGATTGGGTTTACACATGGACAGTCACGTGACAAAGTGCCATCTTGACCACAGCGTGAGATATATAATCTTTTGCTTTCTCGCGCTGCATCTGTTTTCGATGGTATATGGTGTCTTCTAGGTGACTTAGAAACCTCTTCGGTAAAAAGAAACGCTCGGCCTCGGTGCGAAACGCATGCCAAGTGGTAATCGTTGGTCGTTTTACACGATACCACTGCAATGCTCTCCCATCCAGTACTTCTAAAAGCGTTGGCAGCAATGATGAATATGGTAGCACTCAGCCAATTCCTCTATTCTTTCCATAAAATCTAAAAGATTTTCGCCACCGTCGTAATGAATGTTCCATCGTCGTACAATGTTCATTACTTCGGCATCGGAGCTGTGTTTATGGTCAGTTCGTGTATATTCAGGTACTGACACTGTGGCTCGGCTAGTGCTGAAGTCGTCGTCCACCATTATTTTTTCTTCGGACTCTAGTTCGGCTTCCAGGGCTCGGAATATATTCTCGGTTGATGCTTTCATTCGTTTTGTCTTAATAAAATTACTCAATTGCCTTCTTAACTCTTCCACGGTACAGCCTGCGATTGGAAGGCCTATCTTTTGGCATTCGATGATGAGTCTTTCCTTTTTCAGCAAATAAATCCAGCCGAGTGAATCCGACGTTAAGTGTTTGCTGTTCTCCATGATGATGTTGCTGTTGTGTATGGCACCTGCTCCGCTGTCGTTGGTGGTTTGATTCGGATTTCCACAGTCGTCTTTAGAGGCAGGTCCCTGCTCGGGCGCCATTTGTAAGAAGGTTTTCTCAAAGGCTGAGGTATGACTCAGCCGCTCCAGGATCAAACGAAGGACCCTCAAACCTCCGTTAAATAAAAAGACTTGTTGGTTTTACTATTTCAAGTACAATCAGTTTTATTGAATAATCTCTATGATTAATTATGTATATATATGCATATATATTTTGTACTAAGTCTTTCAAATACACAACAACAATCATTCGTGGGTATCAAGCTGTAATTTTCCAACAATTGCCCTCTCTGACTCTGCCTCGGTGATAACTGGTTCTGGTGCGGTAATATTCAGGATTCGGTGCTTCGGTAAATATCGGTGATTTGCGTTCGTGGCGAGTTTTATGCGGCTTGGCTTAGACAGAGCTCGATAGAGTGCGTTGGATTTGGAAAATATACCGTAGAATTATTATATACAAAAGTAGAATACATACATCTTTTGCAGCATTAAATTATACAATGTAAATTTTATGTAGTATATCTATCTATTTCTAAAATAACTTATATATATCTATTATATATTTCTTTTCAATAAAAATTATAAATTTAGCGTATTCTTAATTTAAATAATCCCTACCGGGTAACTAATATGGCAAGCTAAGTGTTCGGAGGGATATCCATTCGGCCGAAGCCGACGGTGAAGTCCGACCGAGTGCAACAAACACAACTATTAGACACTCGGAAGGGTATCCATTCGGCCGAAGCCGACGGTGAAGTCCGACCGAGTGCGACACGCTAAGTATTCGGAAGGGTATCCAATCGACCGAAGCCGACGGTGAAGTCCGACCGAGTGCAACAAACACAACTATTAGACACTTGGAAGGGTATCCATTCGGCCGAAGCCGACGGTGAAGTCCGACCGAGTGCAACACGCTAAGTATTCGGAAGGATATCCAATCGACCGAAGCCGACGGTGAAGTCCGACCGAGGGCAACAAACACAACTATGAAATATTCGGAAGGGTATCCAATCGACCGAAGCCGACGGTGAAGTCCGACCGAGTGCAACAAACACAACTATTAGACACTCGGAAGGGTATCCATTCGGCCGAAGCCGACGGTGAAGTCCGACCGAGTGCGACACGCTAAGTATTCGGAAGGATATCCAATCGACCGAAGCCGACGGTGAAGTCCGACCGAGTGCAACAAACACAACTACGAAATATTCGGAAGGGTATCCATTCGACCGAAGCCGACGGTGAAGTCCGACCGAGTGCAAAAATAAAGAATCTAACTACAATGTATAAAAACGAGCAACCCGCCTCTCGGTGTTTTGCTCAAAAAAAATTAGTTTACTCGTTGCCAAGTATGAGACGGACAAGACACTACGCCTTCGAGCCGTGCCTACTGTCGACACAGTTGGCTCGTCTTAAATAGTTTATTTACAAAACGTGTTGTGAATTATATTGCATGTTATACAAATTCTGCTTATAGCTGATGGTTGCTCTATCATGCGTTGGCGGTGTGTCTGACTGGTTGTGATGTTGTTGTTGCTGCACGCTATGCTGGCTGGTTTGCTATGCGTTGGCTGTGGGTGTTTAATTTGTTGTGGTGTTGTTGTTGTTATTTATACTATGCTGGCAGGTATTCGTTGTGTTCAAGTAGTTGTTTTTGTATCGCCGTTACATGTTAAAAAATCTCTTAAATTTTATATAACTTATTAATATGGTTCAATATTCTAAAATTAAGAAAAAAAAACAAACAAATTTCAACATCATCGTCGTCATCATCATCATCATAACCATCATCATCATCATCATCATCATCATCATCATCACCATCGTCACCATCATTAATATTATCATCATTTAAATCATCATCAACATTATTTTCCCCATCATCATCAACATCATCATCACCATCGTCATCACCATTCCCATCATCATCAATTTCAACATCATCAAATTCATCATCATCACCAACATAATTAGCATCATCATCAGCATTGTTCTCATCGTCATCATCATCATCATCATCATCATCATCATCATTATCATCATTATCATCATCATCAGCATCATCATCATAAAATTCATCACCATCATCATCATTATCAGCATCATCGTCAGCATCTTCATCATCGTCATCATCATCATCAACTTCATCATCATCATCTGCACATTCATCATCATCACCATCATCATCATCGTCACCATCAGTAATATCATCATCATTTAAATCATCATCAACATAATTTTCCCCATCATTATCCCCATCATCATCAACATCATCATCACCATCGTCATCATCATCCCCGTCATCAGCAGCTTCATCATCATCAATTTCATCATCATCATCATCATCATCATCATCATCATCATCATCATCATCATCATCATCATCACCATCATCATCAGCTTCAGCATCATCATTATCATCACCATCATCATCATCAGCATTATCATCAGCAAATTCATCATCATCACCATCACCATCAACTTCATCATCATCATCGTCATCATCGTCATCATCATCATCAACTTCATCATCATCATCAGAATCATCATCATCATCACCACCATCATCAGCATCATCATCATCATCAACTTCATCATCATCATAATCATCATCGTCATCATCATCATCATCATCATCATCATCATCATTATCATCATCATCATCAGCAACATCATCATCAAATTCATCACCATCATCATCATTATCAGCATCATCTTCATTATCGTAACAGCATCATCATCATCATCAACTTCATCACCATCTTCAGCAAATTCATCATCATCACAATCATCATCAACTTCATCATCATCATCATCATCATCGTCATCATCATCAGCATAACCATCATCATCACCATCAACATCATCATCCACATCATTATCATCAACATCATCATTAACATCATCATCACCATCATCATTCCCATCATCATCAGCATCATCATCATCAAATTCATCATCATCATCACCAACGTCATCAGCATCATCATCATCGAATTCATCATCATCACCACCATTTTCAGCATCATCATCAGCATCGTCATCATCGTCAACTGTAGTAAGATATTATAATAAGATATAATATTATTCTTATATTATCTTTATTTCAATGAGAAATCACATTTTCAAGTTGCGTATAACTTGGATATAACTTGCATATAACTTACATATAACTTGCATATAAATTGCATATTGAAAGAAACTGTAGCAAACTCTATATTATATTGAAATATAAGGGTAAGACCCGTTAAAACATTTATGTTGAGAAAACAATTTATCTGCATAAAAATCTGCAGTCTACTTATTAGCTTTTCAAAGTTAGTGGACTGCATAAACCACAGAGAATACTGATGAGTCGGTGTAGCTTTTGGCGAAACCATGGTCAAGTCTTCTCGGTTTCTTCTGCAATTAATTTTGTTGTTGTAGCAACCTGTTGATTCATGAATTACAAAATTGGCATAAAGCTCAAAATATAATTCTTTAAGAATTTGTTTTTTAAGAATTATAAACTAAAACGAAACATTTTTATTAAAAATGTCGCGATTGCTAAATTAAAGAAAGATTGCAAAAATGGTTCAACCATTCGGTTAGTTCCTAGGGGAACTTTCCTTGGGTACTTTTCCTATATTCATTTTTTTCATTATTTTGTATGGGAGATGCATGCCAACGTTGGCCGATCTTAACAAAATTTAGTCAAACGGCTAGGCAATTAGATAAATAAATGTTCACTGAAAACCTCCCTAGGATCTATATTTAATTTTTACATAATTTTGTATGGAAGGTACGTACAAAAGTAAACTGATCCTATCGAAACTCAGCGAGAATGCTAGACAAATAGATAATATATGTTTATTGATAATTATAGAAATTAGTAAGACCTTATTTTGTATCCTGCATAACTTGCTTGTTTATGAAAAGGAGCAGATAATATTTTAAGTTAATATTATCTGCTAAGTTAAGGAGCAGAAAGTCAGAAGTTAATACTTCAAATAAAATTTCAAAGAAGTTTCGCTAAAATCCAAGAATCCATTTTTTTTTTGTTAAAGGTTTTAAAGATATGTTAAAAAATCTCTTTAATTTTATATAACTTATTAATATGGTTCAATTTCAAAAATTAAGAAAAAAAAAACAAACAAATTTTGTTTGTTCAACTATTTAATTCCAAAAACATTGTTTTGCGCATCGATATCATTTAGATGAATAATATCTAGAATTTTTATTTTTTGTTATATGTTAAGTATCCATACATATTTTATTATTTATTTGTATATTTTAAAAAACTGATGACTAAACCTGCATTCAAGTAATATTATTTTTTTATGTTCATAATCTAAGTGTGCTGGAAAAGGTTCCTAACATAATGTTTAAACATTAAATAAAAAACCTATGTAAAAATTTGAATTTTTATTGCTATTTATTCATTTTAGTTATACAGAAATTTCACCGCCAATTTCGTTTCAATTCACAGTAATCTTTCACCCAAAACAGTAATTTTTCGTGCGTAACACAGTAATTTAACCAAATAATGATAAGATCACTAGCTTACCCCTACTCAACTGAGTTAGATTCATGTGAAGAGAGTGTAAGTGATAACCGAGTTTAATTTGAAATATCTCTCTATTTCAGCTGACAAGCTATTGTGTTAGCAAGATTGCTAGATTGGCATTAAAAAATGTTGACTTTTCTTAGCACGAATGGTAAAGTCGTATTTTGATGAATTTAAACATAATATAAATAGACTGATGCAACAATAAACATATTTTAGTTCCTACAAAATTATCTTGTTATGTGCAACTTGATGTAAGCATCTTTATTTTTAGTATGAGTCATGTTAAATTAGTGGTAGCATTGGTTACCAGATTAAGTTAGACTAATGCCCAATTATGACTTACAACTGAATCAAAAGTTGAGTTGTCAGGCACAAATCGGTATTATGACATACAACTCAACTCAGTTTTCTCCAGTTGAGTTGTAAGAATTTTTGATATTATGGAACACAACCGCAACAAATTTTAGTTGTATGAAGTGTCAAAATTAAACAACTACATTTTTAAGGTTGTCTTGAAAAGTTGAAATGGAAAAAAGCTTGAAAATAATCAAAAATACATTTGAAACAACTTACAACTTACAAAAAACAGATCGAGCTGATGGTTTCATTGATGGAAAAGAACCCATTTTAAGTGATGTTCGGGTATCATCTAAAACATCAGCAAATGCTTCTTTGTTAAGCCTGAATAAGCTAAGGAATCTGTAAAAAAGCATTTCGTTTAAACAAATTTGAAGGATATCAATAAAAAGTTTGCTTGGTGTGCGGCACCTGCAAAAGATTTTTACTATCGCAAAGTAATTTTTGACGCGCGATACATTGAATTATTGTCTTCTTCATCGTTTTAAAATAAATCAAAGTAAGATTCCATTTTAAAATTCTTGTCTGCTTAACTTTTTATTTCAAACAAACAAACAAAAAACAAACAAATTGGCCATTTCAGCCCTTGAAAGGACTTTGACCGAGCTTCTTATGATCAATTGTGTTGTGTGTGTTATTAAATGTTTGCACACAATTAACCGAGAACTGGACCTACATGTTTTATGCCGACTCCGAACGGCTAAAGTTCATGTTCTCAAGAAGCTTTACATGGCATTATTTATCCTCTGAGGTTTGCCATTGTCTGCAGAGAGGTGGTGACCGATCAGAAAAATTTTTTATTGTTAAAAATTTTTCGCCGCGACTGGGGATCGAACCCGGGCTCCAAGCATGCTAAGCCACACACTTAACCTGCATGCCACGGTCACCACAACTTTTTATTTCACTAACTTATAAAATAAGCGAAAGTTAAGAACCAGCTGTTTTTATTTACATTCACCTGTCAAAATTTAAATTAAATTCTATTACAATTTGGAAGCATTCCATACAACTCAACTTAAAATGGTTGTAAGCCATAATACCAAAAAATATTCCAGTGGTGTCCGAAGTTGAGTTGTGTTGAAGACAACCCAACTCAGTTTGGTTGTAAATCATAATAGAGCTATTGATTTTGGAACACCATAAATTTCATTTTTTTGTGCACTACCCAACTGTTATTAGACAATTAAGTCCAATTAAGTTAAGTTTAAAATAACTAACACCGACCTTGTGTAAAAACAGTTTTTGTGTGTTTGAGATTAGAAATTGTCTTATAAAACTAGTATGATTGAAGTTGTCTTTAATTTATTATATCATTTTATACTTTTCTAACCATACTCCTATGAAAACATTTTTTATTTTATCACGAAATAGCCACGAAAAATTTAAGGGACTGCATATTATTTTTAAATATTACCGGAAACCAAATAAGGCAATTTTGAAAAGGTTTACTCTTCTTACGCCCAGTTTTTTTATTTATCTAAAATCGGAAAACGGCTGCACTGATTTGAGCTAATTCTTTTTTTAAATATTCGTGGTAATCCAATATAAGATTTTACGGAAAGAAAAATTGACTACGCCCACTTTTACGCCCATTTTTTTCGATTTATCTAAACTCGGAAAAGGGCTAAACCGATTTGGCTAATTATTTTCTTTAAATGTTCGTAGAAATCCAATTTAAGTTTTTACTGAAAGAAAAATTGACCACGCCCACTTTTGCGCCCACTGTTTTGATATATATATCTAATATCGCAGAACGCCTTGGCTGGTTTGGCTTATTTTTTTTTTTTAAATGTTTGTAATAGTCTACAAAAGTTTCTTACATAAGGAAAAATTGTCCACTTCAAAGCTATTACACTTGGAATCAATCGTCAAAGAAATTTCAACGGCGGAAACAAGGAAATCCAGTTCCAGGTTACCCCAATTTATTTTCCACCGGCTCATTAGATTGATAGATTGCTAGATTGGCATTAAAAAATGTTGACTTTTCTAAGCACGAATGGTAAAGTCGTATTTTGATGAATTTAAACATTATATAAATAGAATGATGCAACAATAAACATATTTTAGTTCCTACAAAATTATCTTGTTATGTGCAACTTGATGCAAGCATCTTTATTTTTAGTTCTAGCATGCCACAGTGGTCCGAGGCTTCGCCACGGACATCTTCTCTTTTTCAATACTACCTTTGTTAAAGTCTTGAAAAAATTGCAATAATAAAAAACCGTTAAAATATTTGAATTTGTATTTGGAAACAAATTGTAATAAATATTATAAGATAATAAAGTGAAGATCTTTTCATTTTAGTTATTGAAAACTTCAGTATAAACAACGTTTTTTGATTCATTGGCATTACCAGGAATGAGAAAAGTCCCATCTTCTGCTATATCGACTGGTTTACCATAATCTACTTCTAAGTTTTTCAAAGTTTTTTATTTAATATTTATTTTACCCCACGCGTAAAACGTAGCGGGTACATTAATTTTGTCACGAAATTTATTTCACGACCATGAGTCGATTAAGCCATGTCCGTCTTTCTGTCTGTTCATTCATCTGTCCACACGATTACAGCCGTCTCTTTACTGCAAATCTCTCTAAATTTCATGACTTGAAATTTGTCATAATCCTTTAATTTAAAACATAGCAGTTAAAATTCGACAAAATTTTGTGAATACTTCCCATAGAAAGTGACGCCACAAAGTAGCAAAACCTTCATAATTTACACAAAAATTAATGTGTTGAAAATTAAAATTGAAAGTTCATACATTAGTCTTGTTTTCTTTATAAATAAAACGTAATCTGAGTTTGAAATAGGAAAAATTGGGAAAAACACGCATATCCCCCATACAAAGTGACGTCATCAAATTAATATAACCTAAATAAATTCGAATAAACTTCAACCGGAGTATTTTGACTTCGGGCAAGTCGAAGATCATTTTTTAGTGGTTATATTTTTCATTTGTCTTTTATTCATCATTAAAGTGCGTATCTCAGAATGTTATTCATGATTTTAGGAAGATACTTTGTAAATTTGTTAAAACTTTTACACATGAATATAAAAACCGCAATAATTAGTACCTAGCTGTTAAATTGTTATTTATTGGTGTATTCTTTGTTAAAATAATTTTTACTAAAACACAATAAATGAGTGCAAATACTAAGTTACACACTGGTATCCGGCTGAATAGTAAATTTTTGTCGGATATCCGTTGCATATCTAATAATAAAAACCCACCTTCATACTTAATGTGAGGTCGATAGTTAAAAGCAGACCTCACTATAGCAGCGTAGCAAGGGGGGCGAGGGGGCGGTCCGCCCCGGGTGCACGCTGAAATGAGGTGCAAAATTTGGCAAAAGAACTTTTTACCACACAATTTTTGACTTTTGTAAATAAGAACACACTTCATTACTGCGGTTTTATGTTTTGCAAAGAGGGTGCAAAAGTGAATGCAAATATGTTTACCATCACCAAGACTTTGTTTTTATAAAAACAAACTTTAACTTCATTTTTACTTTTTTTTCAATATAAACGCTCATACTAAAACCCAAGTCATTTCGGTATTTAATTTTTCATTGGTTAGGGGTGCAATTGCCAAACAAATTATATACAAATTCCAATAAAAGGAAAAATGTAAAACATTTTTTTTTATATTCCATAAAGATTTATAAAAAGCAATTTTGTACTTCTTATATTCATCTTAAGAAGTGCTCAAACATGCTAGTATAGTAGATAATACATACAATGCAATACATTTCTCCAGAGCTTTTTAGAAAAACGTGCTCATGTCATAAATGTCAGGAATAAAAATATACTTAATATTTTTGTGATTACTAAGTTCTGAAACTATACATCGACAAACAAACCTTTTTTGCAGCTCTTACCTGCTAGAACATAATTTGCAATAGAAGTATGTTTTTGCGTATCCTGTTACATAAAATAATTTAAAAATCATTGCTCAATTTATTATAGCCTGTTTTAAAGGAGAAGAACATTTTCGCGCATGTTGGAGAAAAATAAAATAATTTTCAGTATGTTCTTCATTCTGATTGGTCGAAATTAAAAATAAAAATAAATATTCTTTGAGCAGCAAAATATATGAAAAAATTTATTGTTTATTCCTGAATTTTGTTGTTCATCGCAACTGCGCTGCGGAAGTACTGAGTCTTATTTTTCAAAATCAACCAATCAAAATTGAAAAAAAATTTGTGTCAGAAAATAATTTGTCAGCCGTAATTTCACTTCACAATTTTTTTCTTAAGAAAATAATTTATTTTTGAAAATATAGTTCGAAAAAGGATTTCAAGTTTCGGCTGTGATACCATGCGACGCAAAACAGATTTCGCAATAACACAATAAAATTTAACGGTGGTTTTTAAAGTACTGTGTCAAAAACCAGTAAACAACATAAAGTTCAGCAAACATTACAAAAAGAGCAATAAATTACGCTCAAAATAAATTTCTAGCTTTAGAAATAATTCCTCACTGCGCATCGAAATATTAAACTAAAAAATGTTTTTCTCTTTTGAAACGGGCTATACTTGCTTAAAAAATTTCTAAAAAAAATTAAATTGATTAAAACTCATTACATTTTTTAAAAGTTTAAGAAAAAACTATTCTTAAAATTATTCTAAGTATTATTATTTAATTAAAATTTTGTTCTCAGTCACCAAATGTGAAGCATTAACAGATTTCTAGGATTTGCCAGCACTTTTTGGGCCATTCATGACTCTTGACCTTGTTCTCCCAGGGCAAGTTTGCCTTGGGAATTATGTAGATAATGACTATGAAACCAATTTCTGATATCAATTTGGTATCACTGGGATATTGTGATACTGTGATATTTATGGTCGAGAATAGGGCAGTCAAATGTTACAGACCTCATTCTTGTCTATTAAAGTCGAAGCTGAAATGTATAAAGAAATTAATAAAAATGAGGAAAAAAATTTATAAATGAATTTTAATATTTTGTCCTAATTTTCACTAATCTTTTATATAGAAGACGTGGATTGATTTCGAAAAATATTTAAATTGTTATTCAGGGTCAGTGAGGGAAAATTTGTTAACGTTTTACTTCCAGGTTCTATTTTTTTCCTCAATTTTGCAAAATTATTTAAAATAGATCTTTGGCGATTTACTCACTATTGCAAGTCAAAATTTTGCGTAAACGAAACATTTTTGAAAAATTCCTTGATTGCGGTTTTCCTGCTTTCAAAAAAATTAAGCTATACTTCAAATTTCAAATTAAGCGCAATTTTTCAGTTTTGTGAAAGTAACCAAATTATCTTTCAAATGATATCAAATATATTAATATCGATGAGATTAATTTTGTATATTGTTACCGACTTTTAAAAATACTACAATGAATTAAAATATATATGATTAATCATTTGCCTTTTAACAAAATAATTATAACAGTTAACTTGTATTAAAAAATTCATAATAATTTCGTGGTGCTTTTTAAGCATTGCTTTTATGAGGTTTAGTATAACCTTCTTAAAGGGTGCACAATTTAGTTTCCGTAACGGGCGCCAGCAACCCTAGCTACGCCACTGCCTTACTCCAATCGCAGTCGTGTAAGCAAATAATTGCAAGCATTATTTACCAACAATTTTCTCTTTGAGTCGCTGCTCTTGCTCTCCTAGCGCGGAGCATCGCTCTTGCATTTTCTGTTAACCTTGTCAAACTTGTTTTACGTCGAGGCATTTATTTGTAGTTTAAGGGAAATACGAACACTTCTTTTTTTAAGCGAATCTTTAATTATCTTGAATTATCTTTTAATTTATCTTTTATCCTTACAAAATATGTATCACACTTCTGAATGCCGCTTTTTGAAATATTAAAATGTCTTTCTTTCTCATGTGTAAATTAAAAAATTGGAAAACTACAATAAAAATATGTGTACAGAAATTGCATGCGGCGAAACAAATATGCACACATTGGTTTGTAGCTCACCATTCTATAACAACAACAGCACAGCAAGCTTTATTTAACTTGGATTCCCATCACGTCAAAGAGCGCCAACTGCTTTTGGTTACTCTTCGAATGAGTGTGGAGAGCGAGAGCGAGATCAGAAAACTTTAAAGAGAAGGTTTGATAGCAATATGTAGTTGAAACTCTCGTAACACAAACGCGTGAAAAGCAAACGACCAAGCAATGCTTAGCATCGGTGGTAATTTTGTAAAAAACTTAACACTTTAATTAAATATATTTATTGTTTATTTTTCTTAAAGAAAGTCCACCTATGTAATTCTGTAGAAGAAATATGATATTTTACAATTTTTTTCATAAAAATCGGTCCAGTAGTTTTGGAGTTTATGGCGCACTTAAATTTCAACTTCAATTTTAGATAATAGTATAGAGTATAGATGAGTCATGTTAAATTAGTGGTAGCATTGGTTACCAGATTAAGTTAGACTAATGCCCAATTATGACTTACAACTGAATCAAAAGTTGAGTTGTCAGGCACAAATCGGTATTATGACATACAACTCAACTCAGTTTTCTCCAATTGAGTTGTAAGAATTTTTGATATTATGGAACACAACTGCAACAAATTTTAGTTGTATGAAGTGTCAAAATTATACAACTACATTTTTGAGGTTTTCTTGAAAAGTTGAAATGGAAAAAAGCTTGAAAATAATCAAAACTACATTTGAAACAACTTTATTAATAAATAAAACAACATTTAGAAAAAATTATATAAAAAAACTGATCGAGCTGATGGTTTCATTGATGGAAAAGAACCCATTTTAAGTGATGTTCGGGTATCATCTAAAACATCAGCAAATGCTTCTTTGTTAAGCCTGAATAAGCTAAGGAATCTGTAAAAAAGCATTCGTTTAAACAAATTTGAAGGATATCAATAAAAAGTTTGCCTGGTGTGTGGCACCTGCAAAAGATTTTTACTATCGCAAAGCAATTTTCGACGCGCGATACATTGAATTATTGTCTTCTTCATCGTTTAAAAATAAATCAAAGTAAGATTCCATTTTAAAATTCTGGTGTGCTTAACTTTTTATTTCACTAACTTATAAAATAAGCGAAAGTTAAGAACCAGCTGTTTTTATTTACATTCACCTGTCAAAATTTAAATTAAATTCTATTACAATTTGGAAGCATTCCATACAACTCAACTTAAAATGGTTGTAAGCCATAATACCAAAAAATATTCCAGTGGTGTCCGAAGTTGAGTTGTGTTGAAGACAACCCAACTCAGTTTGGTTGTAAATCATAATAGGGCTATTAATTTTGGAACACCAAAAATTTCATTTTTTTGTGCACTACCCAACTGTTAATTAAGTCCAATTAAGTTAAGTTAAAAATAACTTAAACTGACCTTGTGTAAAAAAAGTTTTTGTGTGTTTGAGATTAGAAATTGTCTTATAAAACTGGTATGATTAAAGTTGTCTTTAATTTATTATACCATTTTATACTTTTCTAACCATACTCCTATGAAAACATTTTTTATTTTATTACGAAATAGCCACGAAAAATTTTAGGGACTGCATTTTATTTTTAAATATTACCGGAAACCAAATAAGGCAATTTTGAAAAGGTTAACTCTTCTTTTCTTTAATTTTTATTTCATACCTCACCCTTTGAATTAAAAATGGTTAAAAAAAAACAAAGGTTTTATACCAAATGAAAGACAATATCTCGATACTTTACTTCTTCTAAATAAATAAAAATCAAATGTCGTTCGTTCGTCGTAAAATGTAAATGCTCGTAAAATGTTCGTCGTAGTCCAACTTAGGTTTTTAAAGAAAGAAACATTGACCACACCTACTTTTATGCCCAGTTTTTTTATTTATCTAAAATCGGAAAACGGCTGCACTGATTTGAGCTAATTCTTTTTTTAAATATTCCTTGTAATCCAATTTTAGTTTTTACGGAAAGAAAAATTGACTACGCTCACTTTTTTTCGATTTATCTAAACTCGGAAAAGAGCTACACCGATTTGGCTAATTATTTTCTTTAAATGTTCGTAGTAATCCAATTTAAGTTTTTACTGAACGAAAAATTGACCACGCCCACTTTTGCGCCCACTGTTTTGATATATATATCTAAAATCGCAGAACGCCTTGGCTGGTTTGGCTTATTTTTTTTTTTAAATGTTTGTAATAGTCTACAAAAGTTTCTTACATAAAGAAAAATTGTCCACTTCAAAGCTATTACACTTGGAATCAATCGTCAAAGAAATTTCAACGGCGGAAACAAGGAAATCCAGTTCCAGGTTACCCCAATTTATTTTCCACCGACTCATTAGGTCGCATTTACACAGTCCGTCCTCTTGGTTTCTTAACGATGAGTGCTTCTATTTACGTTTGCTGTTAGTCAACATTCGTGGCCCAACATCAATTTGCGAACTATAAATGGTGAACTGTGTGACACATATAGAGAAGCGCGTCAACGTTATCGATTGTTAGAAAATGACACTCATTGGATATTTACCCTCGGAGATGCTGTGCTTTCGTCAAATCCTCATCAAATATGAACACTGTTTTCGATAATTATCTCGACATGCTTCCCATCCAAACCAACTGATGTGTGGAGCAAACACAAAGATGCCATGTGTTATAATATTTTGCATCAGATGCATATTAGAACATCAAATCCGAATTAGCAACTAAGCAAGGAAATTTACAACGAGGCTTTGATATTTATTGAGGACATGTGCTTGATGATGTCGAACAAGGCATTATGTGACTTAGGCATGACAGCTCCCAATCGTCCGATGCACGACACATTCAATCAAGAGTTGCGATGCGAAAAGCAATATTTTTGGAAGGCGGTCGAACCGCTCATTCAGCACTCAAGTTGCCATTGAATATGCAAATTAATGAAAATCCAACATGCAACATTTTCAAGAAGAGTGCGATAGCCAAAATTTTGCAACAAAGCAAACTGATCGTTTGGGATAACTGTACAATGGCGCATAAAAAGTCTTTGGAGTCATTAGACAAAACGATGCAAGATTTACGAAACAATCAAAATCAGTTTAGTGTTGCGATGATTCTGTTGGCAGGTGATTTTCGTCAAACATTGCCAGTGATTCCACGATCAACTCCAGCCGATGAACTTAATGCGTGTTTGAAGTCGTCCGTTTTGTGAAAACACGTCAAGAAACTCAAATTGACTGTGAACATGCGTGTCGAGCTGCAGAACAATCAATCTGGAGAAGTATTTTCAAAACAATTACTGGACATTGGCAACGGGAACATCCCGGTTGACATTTCGACCGACTGTATTCAATTTCCCGTCGCTTTCTGCCAGTTCACCAAATCAAAATCCGAACTCATCCGAAAGATTTTTCCAAACATTGCACAAAATTACAAAAATCATGATTGGATGAGCGAACGTGCTATATTGGTTGCGAAAAACATTGATGTCGACGAATTGAATTTTTAGATTCAATCTGAAATAGCTGTCGAATTGATGACGTACAAATCGGTGGATTCTGTTACTTCCCAAGATGATGTCGTCAACTATCCAACAGAGTTTTTAAACTCGCTGGAATTACACGGTTACCGCCTCACAATCTCCAACTGAAAGTCGGGTCGGTAATCAAAATGTTACGAAACATAAACCAACCACGTCTTTGTAATGGAACCCGGCTTGTGGTAAAAAACTTGATGAATAACGTCATCGAAGCAACAATATCGACCGACATGCCATTCGATTTTAAACGCTTGCAGTTTCCGGTAAGGCTTGCATTTGCAATGACAATTAACAAGTCTCAAGGGCATTCATTGCGTGTTTGAGGCATTAACCTTGAAAATCCATGCTTCTCGAATGGTCAATTGCCACCATACACACCATCAGCATTATTTGTTTTCGCTCCAGATAACAAAACAAAAAATGTCATGTATCATAGAACATTGCAATGAACGAAATTATGTTTTCACAGGTAAGCAATCGAAAAAATATTTTTTTAATTGGTTACCTGACCAGAGATCTTTCAATCAAAATGTAATTAAAACACCATAAGATACATTGTACTTATTTTCAAATCAAATGTAAATTAAACTTACCCCAAACCTATATGAATAAAAATTATCATTACAAAACCTATTTTCCCCCTTTTAAACTATTTCAATTCATTTGCAACAGCTTTTCACAAATTCACAAAACAAACACAAATTTTTTTAATTTGGACAGGACAACGTCTGTCGGGTCAGCTATCAAAAATAAAACATTCTTTATTTCAGCTGTGGTTAACGGTATTTGAACAATATTTGATATGTCGGTTCAGTGCACCTACCATTCTTCTTTTAAATATCAATCCGCCACGACTTTGCAACAAAACCACACTTTCAGTGAAAATAAAAATTGAAGGCAAAACAACGTTTGCCGGGTCAGCTAGTTTTTAATAAAAATGTTTCGCCTGCTATAATAACTTTTAATCCTCATTTAATTTAAATCATTTAATTTATAAAAAATAAAATATTTTTATTAAAAATCAATGGCAAAATTTTTCTCTGCTGGCGATTTTTTTATAAATGAAATGATTTAAAATCACGCGATCTTAACACAAAATTTTTGCCTGCGCCGCTTACTATATTTTGGAACCAAAACAGTTAAAATAACAGTTACTAAATTCTTTAAAAACAAAAACAAATCGCAGTTAACTTCAATAAAAACAAACATTTTCCAAATTTAATTTGGGGATTATGTCCGTTTTTTTGGCGGTCATAACCACAACACTATTGAGGATGTCACAAATGTTTTGGGGGGTATGACCTCTTCCGGGGGTGGTTATAGTCCCCAAAATCATTTTGGGTATTATTACCGCAAGTTTAGCGGACCTACATATGTCACGGCACCTTATACGTTCATATATAAATAAGTACCTGAAAATGTAATGTATTTCTTCGGTCAGTTTTTAAGACTGCGCAGTTAATAAGTTTTTTTTGCCTTATATCTGCATATCTAAATATGTAGGGGAGACCGGAGTTGATTGTGACAGTGGCAACAACGGCGAAACAGAAAACGCTTTAGTGACGAAAGAAAGAGATAAATAAAACCACCACTATCGGCTCACATGGCACGAGAGCCAGTGACGTTAGAGTTTTTGTGAAAGGAGCATTTGTGTGTCTCCAATAAAACTGCAGGTTAGTAAAATTTTAGATTATTAGTAATATTGGTCTATAATCTGTTTTTCAAATTATCAGAGAGGTGCCTGGTGTCATTTTTGCACCCTTATTTATTTATTTTTTATTTATTTATTATAAGCTAAGCCTTTGAGGCTTTATAGCTTTTAAAATTTAGCCATTTACAAAACAATTTATTATAATTATATATAATAATTTAGAATATAGCATAATAACTGAAATATAATCATATTTTAACATTGACATAGTTTAAAATTCGATGTTTCAAAATTATACATATTAACATTGTGGAGCCAAGGCAAACATGGTTGTTTATGTAAAGCATCATGGTGTCGGCCTAGAACGGTGGGAGGTATCAAGACAAACAAGGCCTGTATGCTACACTGATAAGTATAACCATATACATAATACATATCGTTCACAGCAAGGTGGTATTTCGACAAACAAGGTCATATATACCACACCAATTTCTTTAGAAACAAAGAAATGGTTGCGAACGCTGGCACTAAGACAACTAGGTCTCATTGGCCTGTCGTATAATTATATGTCATACAAATCGTTCTCACTGGTTGTAGGACAAAGTCCAAAAGATACAACCAGCACAGCACAACCGAAAAAAAATGCGTTTACATTCAGGAAGCATGTTCGATTATATTAATTTAGGAGGTCCAAAACAGGTTCAGGTCAGGTCCATTCAGATGTATATGTTGTATTATGTATGTCCATAACCAGGTGAGAATTATGTGCCATTGGAAGATGATGATCAGAATCACTGTCGGTACTGCAGATAATCTAATATTTTATGTTTAATTGAGTACATGGATTCATTTAAAGATATAACATTTGAAACAGAATTAAAGTCTCCGCAAGCGCTTCGTAATGGTTCATTTTGCAAGTACTTTGTTCTACAAAAGTTCATAAAAAGTAACTCAAAAGATCTTCTAGGACGAAGTGGAATATTAAAGTAAATTTTACTCAATAAATATGGACTGTCTACATGTCCATGTAAAAGCTTAACAATCCAACAACTAACTCTCCTATTTTTCAAAGTAGGAAGATTGAATAGCTGTAGGCGATATAAGGTGGTAGATTAAAGTTAATATTGCAATAAAGATAGTTCAGGCAGAACAAAAGAAATTTTTTCTGAACAGATTCAATGTCATCGATGTAACAACCATATCGTGGACACCATACAATCGAAACATATTCTAAGATAGGCCGAACTAGAGAAGTGAATAAAGTTTTAGTAATAAAAGGATCATTAAACTCTTTTGCCCAACGTTTAATAAATCCTAGGGTACTATTTGCTCTATTCATTATTTTATTTATATGAATGTGAAATCGTAGTTTAGGATCCATGGTAACTCCAAGATCATGGAAACTATCTAAGGATTCTAATGTGTAGTAACATATTTTGAAATTAAACTTTAAGAATGGTTTTCGCGAGAAGGTCATGTGCTTACATTGTTTCATATTAAGATTCATTAGATTTATTCTGCACCAGCTATGAAGATTGTTGATGTCAATTTGTAAGAATAAACCATCATATTCATTCTTAAAAGACAGGAATAGTTTGACGTCGTCAGCATACATCAAGATGTTAGAATGCTTTATGACCGATGGCAAATCGTTTGTATAAAGTAGAAACAAAAGTGGCGCAAGATGACTTCCTTGGGGTACTCCAGAGATAACAGGAAACTCGTTTGATTTCACGAGTTTAAATAGAACAGATTGTGTTCTGTTTCTTAAATACGATTCGATCCATCTCACCATTTTTGTGGGAAATCCAATCAAAGATAATTTTAGAATCAAGAGCTTGTGATTTACAACATCAAAAGCTTTGCTAAAGTCAGTGTAGATAACATCAGTCTGCAAACCTTTTCCAAAATTTTCTATTGTCATAGATGTAAATTCAAGGAGGTTAGTTACCGTAGATTTTCCTGAGAGGAATCCATGTTGACATGGGGACATCAACGACTTAACACTGTGTGATAATTGTGAAGTAATAATTGCTTCAAAAAGTTTGGGCAAAGCACTTAATTTCGCAATTCCACGATAGTTATCAATTAAAGAACTATTCCCAGATTTATGCAATGGGATAATGAATGTCGACTTCCAGATAGTTGGAAAAAAGCAAGCCTTTAGAGAATATGTAAAAAGCAAAGTGATTGGAGTTACTAATTCTTCACAGCAATATTTCAAAATGCAAGATGGGATGTTGTCGGGACCACTTTTGTACGATGTTTTAAGATCTTTTAGATAAGATAGAACTGTATTGTTATCAACTATTGGGAGGCAAATATCCCCAGAATGAACATTAAAAGGATAGCTACCATTATCAAAAGATGACGACGAATAAGTCGACTTGAAAAAGTCAGCAAAAAGGTTACAAATGCTATAATCATTATCAGATTCCACATTTTTATATTTCATAAAAGAAGGATAGGAATCAATCTTACGTTTTGTATATAAAAAACTCCAGAATGATTTTGCATCAGACTTAATGTTTAATTTTACTTTTGTTAGGTATATGTTATAGGATTGCTTGCATAACAGCTGATAACTATATTTAGTCGAAGTATAACGGCCGAAATCAATCAAGCTGTGTTCTTTGATATTTTTTATAATATTTAGATTTTAAGTTTCTCAATTTTCTTAATTCATTGGTATACCACACAGGGCCTGAAATTATACGCAGAATACAACGCAGAATACAACGCTGAATACAACGCAGTCAATGAGCGTTGTATTAAACGCGCAGACCGCAGCATCCAGATTCTGTGAAGATAATACTTTTGTATTAAGATGCAGTATAGATGACCAATTTATACTGGACAAACTATTTGTTAACATAACATAGTTAGTTTTTTTAAAGTTGAATTCCATGAATGGTTGACTAGCACGATTCTGTATAGATGGTTTAGGAAAATTGAGACTAATTTCAATGGTTGGATGGTGAGAATCTTCAGGAGTGACCAGAGGATCGGATCTTGACACTGAAGAAATGTTGCTTTCATCAAAAAATACCAGATCGAGCAAACGGTTATTCTTATTCAAGTGACAGTTTAGTTGGAAAAGACCTTGACTTGAAAGCTCATTTAAAAAGTAATTATCACATGAACTTTCAGACGATGGTAAATATATTGAAGGGCTTTCAGAACAATAGTTCCAAGAAACATTGGGTAAGTTAAAGTCACCAGTTATTAAGATATGATCATTAGGATGTAGCAATAAGAAAACTTTACTAATAAAAGCCGAATGTTTGCTATACACTTCCAAGTTAGAAAAGGGAGGTATATATGAGCATGTAATAAAAAGACTCAAAGAACCGTACTTTGCATGCACACAACAGAATTCTATGTCTGCAGCTTCAAGGATAACTATGTCTTGAGAGAAATGTGTTGATTTAACCGCAATCAGCACACCCCACCATGAGAGCAATTACCAGGAATAGAGTTTCTATCTTTACGATAAATATTAAATTTGTTACATAGAATTTCAGAATTCAAAGTGTTAGGTCTAAGCCAAGTCTCACTGAAAGCAATTATATCGTAATGAATGTTGTGACTCATAATAAATAAATTAATCAATTTAGTGTTAATACCACGAACGTTTTGATATAAGATGCGGAACTGTAGGCAGCAATATACTTTTTTTGGTTCATGTCGCGAACAGGTAAAGTAGCAAATGTAGTTCTTGGCTGCGACCTGGGAACGTATTCATGTACTACGGTATATTTAGGCCAAAAACTTTGATCGATAACTTTATTGTAGGCTTCAGCAGACAAAGATATTTTAAAAGATGAAGTGACACGTTCATGAGAGAACTTGAATTTATAAACAGAAATATTTTTATTAAAAATATTCAGGTTTGTATTTAAAAAGCAAAGGATGTCATCCTCAGACGTATCAGCTGCAAATCGTGAAACAAATATAGATCTTGCAGGCGGAATTACTACAAGATTTTTGTGCTCTGGCTGATTACCAGACTTAACAATATTAGTTTAGGTATTGCACCTGTATTATTTGTAATAGGTACCGAATTACCATCACTTGATAAAACGCAAGTTTTAGCATAAGATAAAGCGCCAGAAGTAGAAGGAGAGTTAGTGCTTAAGTTAATTGAAGGAATAACAGCAGAAGCCTCGGGCAAAAGTAAATTGGGGTCGGCAAATGCTGGAGATTTTGCAGTTGCCACATCATTAGTATTATGAACTTTGGCTTCAACCTCAATTTCAGTTGCTAATGCTTCACCTGAAGTATTTGAGTTGGGTGAAGGCTCAATATTACACCCAGTAGTGGGTTGTGGAGTTACATTGGCACCCGGAGAGGCTGCTTTAGCAGTAGCATTGGTCAGGCTCCGGAGATTCTTTTTGCTACGTTTGCGCTTAGGAGAGACAAAAGCCTCATCCATGCACTTAAACGATTTAAACAAATTTTCATACTCCGACAATCTATTCTGAGCCGCCTCTAGGTCCTTTGAGACCTCCAAGAAGCCCTTTCTTGATTGCCTAATAAGCTTTAAAATATCAACATCCGTTGCTCTTCATTCTTCGCATGCCCAACGTAAACCTTTGTTTTCGTTAAGTGCATCGAAAACACGAGCATTTAGTGCTGCACACTTACAGTGAAAAAAGGATTCACACAACCAGCAATTCACAACACGGTCGGATTCTCCTTTAACAGCACAGTTCCGGAATTTGCAGTACATAATAACTTTTATTAAATTTTAATTTAAGTTTAGTTTTAAGTTTATATTGAATTAAATTTTTAGATTGAAAAGTAGTTTTGGCAACCCTGTTTCAAGAAGTTTGATAGGCACTGAAAAGTCACCGGTTTGTGTACTAGCTAAGAAGTAGCAAGAACTTGACAAATGTCAGAAACAGCTGATATGAATAAACAAAAAAACTTGCACTCACTGAGAACAGATGTTCTGTTAAAGCAGGATGAAAAATAAAAAAAATAGCAAAGATATATATGTAAACTAATTTGATTTTATATTAAAAGGATAATTCCAGCGCATTCACTGAATTAAACTGCAGAAATCCAACGACGTTCCTCAGTAAAATACAGCAAGTTGAATTAGAATTAATTTAAAAAGTTAAAACCGGGTTAAAGAAATAATTTAAAATAAAACTTAAGGAGCTGAAGGAAAATACGAACTTGTAGCAAGTAGCAAGAGTTGCCAGAGGATCATCATGCTTCCTTTTTATGATGAAACTACGTTTCTACAATTATATTCATATACGTTTTTACTACTTAGCCTCAAAAGATTAATTTTCGGGCTAAAAGTGACATTTGTTCGGGGTAGGTTGTGACTTGTCACTAATTGTAGGATCTGTTGATTTTTTTAAATTTTGGATTAAGTTATTTTATTTTCACTTTTATTTTTGAGACATCTTTTAAGTTTTTGTTCAATGAAGAAGATTGTTATCTTCTTATAGCTGAGAAATAATCTACATTTTGTTTTCATAGTTATACAACTAAATAATAAAGATTGTTATTTGCTTC
>OY282640.1:103720008-103722508 GCA_958299015.1 Tetanocera ferruginea | reverse complement strand
CACCATCATCATTATCACCATCATCAATTTCATCATCATCATTGTCATCAGCATCATCATCATAACCACCATCAACATCACTATCATCATCATCATTATCAACATCATCATCAATATCATCATCATCAATTTCACCATCATCATCATCATCGTCAACATCATTATTATCATCATCATTATAAACCTCATCATCATCCTCATCATCGTCATTATCATCATCAGCATCACCATCATCATCATCATCATCACCATCACCAACACCATCATTATCACCATCATCTTCATTACCAACATCATCATCGTTGTTAAAATCATCATCATCAATTTCATCATCATCATCATCATCATAACCACATCATCAGCATCATCACAATTATCATCATCATCATAACAATCATCATCATCATCATCATCATCATCCTCATTAAAAACAGCTAAATTATAGTCAGCATCACCATCATTATTATCATCATCATCACCACCATCATCAGCATCCTCATCATCATCATCATCATTATCACTACCATCATCCCCATCATCATCCACATCATCATCATCATCCCCATCATCATCATCATCATCATCAATATCATCATTATCATCATCACCATCATCATCATCACCATCATCATCACCATCATCATCATCATAATCATCATCATCCCCATCATCATAACATCATCAATATCATCTTCATCACCATTATTATCAGCATCATCATCATCACCATCATCATCATCATCATCATCATCATCATCATCATCGCCATCATCATCAACATCATAATCATCATCATCCCCATCATCATCAAAATTATCATCATCATCACCATCATCATCAACATCATCATCAATATCATCATTATCATCATCACCATCATCATCATCACCATCACCATCATTTTCACCATCATCATCATCATCATCATCATTATCATCATTCCCATCCTCATCATATTCTTCTCCATCATCATCCCCTCATCATCACCATCATCAACATCATCGTCATTATCATCCCCATCATCATCGCCTTCAACATCATAATCACCATCATCATCATCATCATCATCATCATCTTCATCGTCACCATCAGCATTATGGTCATTATCGCAATCATCAGACCTCTGATCATCATCATCATCGATATCATCATTATCATCATTATCATTATCATTATCATTATCATCATCATCATCATCATCATCATCATCATCATCATCATTTGCATCATAATCCCCATCACCATCATCATCATCATCATCATCATCATCATCATCATCGCCATCATCATCAACATCATAATCATCATCATCCCCATCATCATCAAAATTATCATCATCATCACCATCATCATCAACATCATCATCAATATCATCATTATCATCATCACCATCATCATCATCACCATCACCATCATTTTCACCATCATCATCATCATCATCATCTTCATCGTTACCATCAGCATTATGGTCATTATCGCAATCATCAGACCTCTGATCATCATCATCATCGATATCATCATTATCATCATTATCATTTTCATTATCATTATCATCATCATCATCATCATCATCATCATCATCATTTGCATCATTATCCCCATCATCATCAACATCATCGTCATTATCATCCCCATCATCATCGCCTTCAACATCAACATCATCATCATCGTCATCATCAACATCATCATCACCATCATCAGCATCACCATCATCATCATTATCATCACCATCACCAACACCATCATCATCATCATCATCATCATCATCTTCATCGTCACCATCAGCATTATGGTCATTATCGCAATCATCAGACCTCTGATCATCATCATCATCGATATCATCATTATCATCATCAACATCATCATCATCATTATCATCATCATAATCATCATCATCATCATCATCATCATCATTTGCATCATTATCCCCATCATCATCAACATCATCGTCATTATCATCCCCATCATCATCGCCTTCAACATCAACATCATCATCATCGTCATCATCAACATCATCATCACCATCATCATCATCATCATCATCATCATCATCATCATCTTCATCACCATCACCATCATAATTATCATCATTATCATCATCATCACCATCATCAACATCGCTATCATCATCATCATCATCATCATACCCATCATCATCAGCATCAGCATCAGCATCAGCATCAGCATCAGCATCAGCATCAGCATCAGCATCAGCATCAGCATCAGCATCAGCATCAGCATCAGCATCAGCATCAGCATCAGCATCAGCATCAGCATCAGCATCAGCATCAGCATCAGCATCAGCATCAGCATCAGCATCAGCATCAGCATCAGTATCATCATCATCATCACCATGATCATCAGCATCATTATCATCAAATTCATCATCATCACCATCATCATCATCATCATCATCATCAACATCATCATCACCATCGTCATCACCATTCCCATCATCATCAATTTCATCATCATCAAATTCATCATCATCACCAACATA
>OY282640.1:103705008-103710008 GCA_958299015.1 Tetanocera ferruginea | reverse complement strand
CTATATTCATTCGAAATTGGTAATGGACCAACTAGGTCAACGTGGACATGCTCAAAACGACCTAGTGGAATATCTATTTTGTGTGGAATTGTTTTCGTGTGTCTGTGTATTTTCGATTTTTGACATCTTACGCACTCTTGAGACCATTTGTTAATTTGCGTGTTCATTTTTGGCCAGAAGTATCTCTGTGTTATCAGTCGTCGAGAAGCTCGTGTACCTGGGTGCGAAATGTTGTGTAATTGTTCGAAAACTTTTTTTCGTAATGTTTGTGGAATGTATGGACGTGTTTTTGTATTAGTTTGTTCGCACCAAATTTTGACATTGAGAAGTGGAATGTGTATTTGTTCAAAATTGTACGTCTGGTTGTTAAGTATACCTTGTAATTCAGAATCTGTTGTTTGTTCTTTGTGTAATGTTCTAAGGTTGATATCTGAGGTGGTGAAAGCCTCAATCTCAGCTCGTGAAAGTGCGTCTGCAACAACATTGTCTGTTCCTTTTATGTGTCTGATGTCGTTGGTAAATTGTGCGATGAATTCCAGGTGTCGTGTTTGTCTTGGGCTTCTTTCTGTTTTTGTATGTAATGCTGTAGTAAGTGGTTTGTGATCAGTGTATATTGTGAAAGTTCGTCCTTCTAAATAATGTTTGAAATGTTTGATAGTTAGGTAAATTGCCAAAAGTTCACGATCGAAAGTGCTGTATTTCTTTTCGGCTGGTGCTAATTTCTTTGAAAAGAAAGCTAACGGTTCTATTTGATTATTATGTTCCTGTTGTAAGACTGCACCGATAGCAGTGTTAGATGCATCCACAGCGATAGAAAGTTTTGCTTTGCTATTAAAATGATTAAGTAACACTTCCTTAGTAAAACTTTCTTTTATCGCTGTGAATGCTTCTGTGGTGTCATCTGTCCAAACTAATTGTTTTTCTTTTGTTTTTGATGCTGTTGTTACCATTTCATAAATATGTGTGAGTGTGTGTGCCATTTTTGGTATGCATCTGTGGTAATAGTTTATCATCCCGATGAATTTCTGTATTTGTTTAACTGTTTCGGGTTTTGGGTAGTTTACTATGCATTTAATTCTATCGGGAGATGGTTGAATGCCTTTCTTCGAAATGTTATAACTTAAAAAATTAATATTGCTGACGCCGAAAACACATTTATTTGGTTTAATGTTCAGTCCAAATTTTTCTAATCGTTCGAATACTAAATTTAAATGTCTTAAATGTTCTTCTTCCGTCTCACTGGCTACTAATATATCATCAAGATAAACGAATACGAAATCTAACTCTTTCAGAACCTCATTAATGAATCTCTGAAATGTTTGAGCCGCGTTTTTTAAACCAAACGGCATTCTTAGGAATTCAAACATTCCGAAAGGTGTTGTAATCGAGGTTTTATGAATGTCTTTCGTAGCCATGGGAATTTGATGGTATGCTCTTACTAAGTCTAATTTTGAAAATATGTTTTTGTTGTGTAAGTCAATAGATAGGTCATGAATGTGTGGTAATGGGTAACGGTCTGGAACTGTAATTGCATTTAACCTTCTATAGTCGCCACAGGGTCTCCAGTCATTCACATCTTTTTTGGGAACGAGATGAAGTGGGGACGCTGACATGGAGTCTGAAGGACGACAGATACCTGATTTGACTAAAAATTCGAATTCTTGTTTTGCAATTTTGAATTTAATTAAGTCCAAGCGTCGTGGTCTGGAAAATGGTAACTGTCCTTCTGTAGTGATGTGGTGTTCTGTTGTGTGCTTAACTGGTTTGTTGTAATCGGGTTCTGATGTTAGTGATGGAAAGTTTTTGAGTAGGTTAGTGTACTTGTTGTCTAGTGTAATTAATTTAGGTAGTGATGTTTCAGTGAATGCTGTGATCGCGTTAACGGATAATTTTGTTAGTGGATCGATAAGTTTTCTGTGTTTCAGGTCTATCAAGAGCCCATATTTCGAAAGGAAATCTGCACCTATGATGGGTCTTGAAATGTCTGCTAAAATGAAAGTGAATGGAAACTCGCGTCTGAGTTGTAAATTAATGTTTAGTAATTTTTTTCCGAAAGTCGAAATTGTACTACCGTTTGCTGCTGTCAAGATCAAGTCAGAATTTTTTTTGTGAAATTTAAATTTGTTTACTGGAAGTACTGAAACTTCTGCACCACTGTCGATCAGGAAATTAATTTTGTTGTCTTTGTCGTATATAAATAAACGGCGTGTAAGTGTAGTTGAACTTCCATCATTAGCCGTCGCAATGATGGAGTCACTTAGTTTGTTGGGTTGTTTGAATCGTTTGTTTCGAATGCGCATGGTTGTTCGCATTTCCTAGCTGCCTTACCGAATTTATAATGATATCTACATACCCAGTTAGCAGGTCGTTGCCGTGATAAACTTCTAGAAGGGGATCGATGTTTTGAAAATCATCTGTAATTAAAACGTCTCGAGTTAGAACGTGAACGACTGTATTGTTCGTTCCTGAGTTCCTGAACCTCAAGTGAGAGTTTATTGAAACATTCTGAAATTTTAGAAGTGGTTTCTGAGAAATTTTGCGTTATCATTGCTAGCTCGGGGTTGGAAACGGATTTCATCGTGTGATGGGAAGTTCTGTTCATCATCGAAACTTCTGACTCTGCGATAACTTCCCACAAGTTATCGGCAAGCTTCAACAGATCTTCTAGTTCCTTGTGAGCTGACGCGGTCAAGGCGATATTGAGACTTTTTGGTAGCTTACGTAACCATAATCTATAAATTAAATCGCTACTGACTGTTGAGCCAGCTAACAAAAGGAGAGAGCGATAGAATTGAGATGGTTTTTGGTCTCCCATCTCAGTGTCAGATAAGATTTTGTCAAACCTCTTGTTCTCGCTTAAAGAATGTCGGTCAATTAAAATCTTTTTTAAACCTTCGTATAAATTTGTTGAAGGTGGTTTTTGTATAAAATCCAGGACCGTTATGATTACCTCTTGTGGAAGAGCAGTAACCAGATACTCATATTTTGTTTTGTCTGTCGAAATTGCCTTGGATTGAAATTGAATTTCTGCATGGGCGAACCATGCGTCAGGACATGTAGTCCAAAATTGAGGCAATTTGACAGCTGTCGCGTGAATTTCCGGATGAATTGATGTTTCAAACGGATTAACCACTGTGGATTCTAAATGAATCAATGGTGGGTGAGAATCTCCTTCACCAAAGTGAGATGGATGGGAGTGAGCGTGGGAGGTGTGAAGGGGTGTATTGGTGTGAGAGGGGTGGGGTGGTGTGTGTATGATACTCATATTCCTATAGTGTTCCTAATATGTTCCTAGTGTGTAGTGTAGTGCCTACAAATATGATACGTTTGATTTCTTACGTCCCAAACGTATAATATTCGTTTTAGAAGCTAAATAGTTACGTGACTAGTTTCCTGTAGCTTCCTTGTTTTCCTTGTAGCTTCTTGTCGATTGTGGTTTCTTGTTGATTGTAGCTCGTCGTTGCTTGGGATTGTAGCTCCTGTTGTGATGCTTGTTGTTGCGTTATAGAAGCAACTGTTGCTGCTGTATGCGTTTGCTGTATTTATGTTGTTGTTGTTGTTGTTGTTGTTGTTGTTGCTGCTGCTGCTGTTGTTGCTGTTGTTGTTGTTGTTGTTGTTGTTGTTGTTGTTGTTGTTGTTGTTGTTGTTGTTGTTGTTGTTGTTGTTTCCGATAATGGAATGATTTAATTGGCAGGTGCTTCGAAACTCGAACGGGTTGTAAAACAGTAAAATATTTCGTAAAATATTTGTTCACGCGTGCAGAAATGAGTGCAGTACGAAAGTGCAACAGTGACGACAAATATGATTTGCACCTCGTTGCCTGATAATTCCTTTCCGATTGCTGAAGTTTCAATTTTTTCCGGAATATCCACGATGTTAATATAAAAGTTGATTTTGCGTTTGTATTCTGCTGGTTGTTGAAATTAGTTGCTGATTACTCCTGGCAGGATCGCCAATGTAGGGGTTATTAATCTCCAATATTTTTATTTTTTATAAAAATTTTATTTTCATTTAGAGCGAACTGTATCGTTACAATATTATTTTTGAATTGATACTTCCATATAAAATTATTTTGATTATAAAAAATTGACATTTTTTAAAACAAATTTTCTTAAAACTATATTTGTATACGAAGTGTTTCTTATGTAGTGTATGTGTTTTGTGTATGTGGTGTTGAGGCACCACAATCATCATCATCATCATCATCATCATTATCATCATCATCAACATCATCATCACCATCATCATCATCATCATCATCATCATCATCATCATCTTCATCACCATCACCATCATAATTATCATCATCATCATCATCATCACCATCATCAACATCGCTATCATCATCATCATCATACCCATCATCGTCAGCATCAGCATCAGCATCAGCATCAGCATCAGCATCAGCATCAGCATCATCATCATCATCACCATGATCATCAGCATCATTATCATCAAATTCATCATCATCACCATCATCAACTTCATCATCATCACCATCGTCACCATCATTAATATTATCATCATTTAAATCATCATCAACATTATTTTCCCCATCATCATCAACATCATCATCACCATCGTCATCACCATTCCCATCATCATCAATTTCATCATCATCAAATTCATCATCACCACCAACATAATTAGCATCATCATCAGCATTGTCCTCATCGTCATCATCATCATCATCATCATCATCATCATCATCATCATTATCATCATTATCATCATCATCAGCATCATCATCATAAAATTCATCACCATCATCATCATTATCAGCATCATCGTCAGCATCTTCATCATCGTCATCATCATCATCGTCATCATCATCCCCATCATCATCAACTTCATCATCATCATCATTTTCATCATCAACATCATCATCACCATCATCATTATCACCATCATCAATTTCATCATCATCATTGTCATCAGCATCATCATCATAACCACCATCAACATCACTATCATCTTCATCATTATCAACATCATCATCA
>OY282640.1:103692508-103700008 GCA_958299015.1 Tetanocera ferruginea | reverse complement strand
GCTATTGTGTTAGCAAGATTGCTAGATTGGCATTAAAAAAATGTTGACTTTTCTTAGCACGAATGGTAAAGTCGTATTTTGATGAATTTAAACATAATTTAAATAGACTGATGCAACAATAAACATATTTTAGTTCCTACAAAATTATCTTGTTATGTGCAACTTGATGCAAGCATCTTTATTTTTAGTATGAGTCATATTAAATTAGTAAGATTAAGAAAAATTGACCACGGCCACTTTTGCGCCCACTGTTTTGATATATATATCTAAAATCGCAGAACGCCTTGGCTGGTTGGGCTTATTTTTTTTTTTAAATGTTTGTAATAGTCTACAAAAGTTTCTTACATTAAGAAAAATTGTCCACTTCAAAGCTATTACACTTGGAATCAATCGTCACAGAAATTTCAACGGCGGAAACAAGGAAATCCAGTTCCAGGTTACCCCAATTTATTTTCCACCGACTCATTAGATTGCTAGATTGCTAGATTGGCATTAAAATAAATGCAACTTGATGCAAGCATCTTTATTTTTAGTATGAGTCATGTTAAATTAGTGGTAGCATTGGTTACCAGATTAAGTTAGACTAATGCCCAATTATGACTTACAACTGAATCAAAAGTTGAGTTGTCAGGCACAAATCGGTATTATGATATACAACTCAACTCAGTTTTCTCCAGTTGAGTTGTTAGAATTTTTGATATAATGGAACACAACCGCAACAAATTTTAGTTGTATGAAGTGTCGAAATTATACAACTACATTTTTGAGGTTGTCTTGAAAAGTTGAAATGGGCAAAAGCTTGAAATTAATCAAAAATACATTTGAAACAACTTTATTAATAAATAAAACAACATTTAGAAAAAATTATATACAAAAAACAGATCGAGCTGATGGTTTCATTGATGGAAAAGAACCCATTTTAAGTGATGTTCGGGTATCATCTAAAACATCAGCAAATGCTTCTTTGTTAAGCCTGGAATCTAAGGAATCTGCAAAAAAGCATTTCGTTTAAACAAATTTGAAGGATATCAATAAAAAATTTGCTTGGTGTGCGGCACCTGCAAAACATTTTTACTATCGCAAAGTAATTTTCGACGCGCGATACATTGAATTATTGTCTTCTTCATCGTTTAAAAATAAATCAAAGTAAGATTCCATTTTAAAATTCTGGTGTGCTTAACTTTTTATTTCACTAACTTATAAAATAAGCGAAAGTTAAGAACCAGCTGTTTTTATTTACATTCACCTGTCAAAATTTAAATTAAATTCTATTACAATTTGGAAGCATTCCATGCAACTCAACTTAAAATGGTTGTAAGCCATAATACCAAAAAATATTCCAGTGGTGTCCGAAGTTTAGTTGTGTTGAAGACAACCCAACTCAGTTTGGTTGTTAATCATAATAGGGCTATTAATTTTGGAACACCATAAATTTCATTTTTTTGTGCACTACCCAACTGTTATTAGACAATTAAGTCCAATTAAGTTAAGTTTAAAATAACTAACACCAACCTTCTATAAAAAAAGTTTTTGTGTGTTTGAGATTAGAAATTGTCTTATAAAACTGGTATGATTGAAGTTGTCTTTAATTTATTATACCATTTTATACTTTTCTAACCATACTCCTATGAAAACATTTTTTATTTTATCACGAAATAGCCACGAAAAATTTCAGGGACTGAATTTTATTTTTAAATATTACCGGAAATCAAATAAGGCAATTTTGTAAAGGTTTACTCTTCTATTCTTTAATTTTTATTTAATACCTCACCCTTTGAATTAAAATTCGTTACAGTGGTTTTATACCAAATGAAGGACAATATCTCGATACTTTACTTCTTCTAAATAAATAAAAATCAAATGTCGTTCGTTCGTCGTAAAATGTAAATGCTCGTAAAATGTTCGTCGTAGTCCAACTTAGGTTTTTACAGAAAGAAACATTGACCACACCTACTTTTATGCCCAGTTTTTTATTTATCTAAAATCGGAAAACGGCTGCACTGATTTGAGCTAATTCTTTTTTTAAATATTCCTTGTAATCCAATTTTAGTTTTTACGGAAAGAAAAATTGACTACGCTCACTTTTTTTCGATTTATCTAAACTCGGAAAAGAGCTACACCGATTTGGCTAATTATTTTCTTTAAATGTTCGTAGTAATCCAATTTAAGTTTTTACTGAACGAAAAATTGACCACGCCCACTTTTGCGCCCACTGTTTTGATATATATATCTAAAATCGCAGAACGCCTTGGCTGGTTTGGCTTATTTTTTTTTTTAAATGTTTGTAATAGTCTACAAAAGTTTCTTACATAAAGAAAAATTGTCCACTTCAAAGCTATTACACTTGGAATCAATCGTCAAAGAAATTTCAACGGCGGAAACAAGGAAATCCAGTTCCAGGTTACCCCAATTTATTTTCCACCGACTCATTAGGTCGCATTTACACAGTCCGTCCTCTTGGTTTCTTAACGATGAGTGCTTCTATTTACGTTTGCTGTTAGTCAATATTCGTGGCTCAACATCAATTTGCGAACTATAAATGGTGAACTGTGTGACACATATAGAGAAGCGCGTCAACGTTATCGATTGTTAGAAAATGACACTCATTGGATATTTACCCTCGGAGATGCTGTGCTTTCGTCAAATCCTCATCAAATATGAACACTGTTTTCGATAATTATCTCGACATGCTTCCCATCCAAACCAACTGATGTGTGGAGCAAACACAAAGATGCCATGTGTTATAATATTTTGCATCAGATGCATATTAGAACATCAAATCCGAATTAGCAACTAAGCAAGGAAATTTACAACGAGGCTTTGATATTTATTGAGGACATGTGCTTGATGATGTCGAACAAGGCATTATGTGACTTAGGCATGACAGCTCCCAATCGTCCGATGCACGACACATTCAATCAAGAGTTGCGATGCGATAAGCAATATGATTGCGATGCCTTGAAGGAATTAGTTCGAACGAGCGTTCCACTGTTGAATCGACAACAAAAATATGCGTATTTCATAACACTCTTATGAAAGTTGTGAATGATAGAACTGGAGGGCTTTTTTTTGGACGCTCCCGGTGGAACGGGAAAAACTTTTTTGCTCGCGTTGATTATGGCATCGATACGCTCGCAGAATGATATTGCACTTGCACTTGCTTCATCAGGATTTGCAGCTACGTTTTTGGAAGGCGGTCGAACAGCTCATTCAGCACTCAAGTTGCCATTGAATATGCAAATTAATGAAAATCCAACATGCAACATTTTCAAGAACAGTGCGATGGCCAAAATTTTGCAACAAAGCAAACTGATCGTTTGGGATAACTGTACAATGGCGCATAAAAAGTCTTTGGAGTCATTAGACAAAACGATACAAGATTTACGAAACAATCAAAACCAGTTTAGTGGTGCGATGATTCTGTTGGCAGGTGATTTTCGTCAAACATTGCCAGTGATTCCACGACCAACTCCAGCCGATGAACTTAATGCGTGTTTGAAGTCGTCCGTTTTGTGGAAACACGTCAAGAAACTCAAATTGACTGTGAACATGCGTGTCGAGCTGCAGAACGATCAATATGGAGCAGTATTTTCAAAACAATTGCTGGACATTGGCAACGGCAACATCCCGGTTGACATTTCGACCGACTGTATTCAATTTCCCGTCGCTTTCTGCCAGTTCACCGAATCAAAGTCCGAACTCTTCCGAAAGATTTTTCCAAACATTGCACAAAATTACAAAAATCATGATTGGTTGAGCGAACGTGCTATATTGGTTGCGAAAAACATTGATATCGACGAATTGAATTTTAGATTCAATCTGAAATAGCTGTTGAATTGATGACGTACAAATCGATGGATTCTGTTACTTCCCAAGATGATGTCGTCAACTATCCAATAGAGTTTTTAAACTCGCTGGAATTACATGGATTACCGCCTCACAATCTCCAACTGAAAGTCGGGTCGGTAATCAAAATGTCACGAAACATAAACAAACCACGTCTTTGTAATGGAACCCGGCTTGCGGTAAAAAACCTGATGAATAACGTCATCGAAGCAACAATATCGACCGACAAGGGCAGTCATTGCGTGTTTGAGGCATTAACCTTGAAAATCCATGCTTCTCGCATGGTCAATTGCCGCCATAAACACCATCAGTATTATTTGTTTTCGCTCCACATAACAAAACAAAAATGTCGTGTATCACAGAGCATTGCAATGAACGAAATAATGTTGTCACAGTTAAGCAATCGAAAAAATATTTCTTTTATTTTAATTGGTTACTTGACCAGAGATCTTTTTATCGCATTTACACAGTGTATCCAAGACACGATGAGTGCTTCTATTTACGTTTACTGTTAGTCAACGTTCGTGGCCCAACATCATTCCAAGATTTGCGAACTATAAATGATGAACTGTGTGACACATATAGAGAAGCGTGTCAACTTTTGCGATTGTTAGAAAATGACACTCATTGGATATACACCCTCGAAGATGCTGTGCTTTCGTCAAATCCTCATCAAATATGAACACTGTTTTCGATAATTATCTAGACATGCTTCCCATCCAAACCAACTGATGTGTGGAGCAAACACAAAGATGCCATGTTTTATGATATTTTGCATCAGATGCATATTAGAAAATCAAATCCTAATTTGCAACTAAGCGAGGAATTTACAACGAGGCTGTGATATTAATTGAGGACATATGCTTGATGATGTCGAACAAGGCATAATGTGACTCAGGCATGACAGCTCCCAATCGTCCGATGCACGACGCATTCAATCAAGAGTTGCGACGCGAAAAGCAATATGATTGCGATGCCTTGAGGGAATTAGTTCGAACGAACGTTCCACTGTTGAATCGACAGCAAAAATATGCGTAACACTCTTATGAAAGTTGTGAATGATGGAACTGGAGTGATTTTTTTTGACGCTCCCGGTGGAACTGGAAAAACTTTTCTGCTCGCGTTGATTTTGACAACGATAGCTCGCAGAATGATATTGCACTTGCACTTGCTTCATCAAGAATTGCAGCTACGATGTTGGAAGGTGGTCGAACTGCTCATTTAGCACTCAAGTCGCCATTGAATATGCAAACCAATGAAAATCCAACATACCACATTTCCAAGAACTGTGCGATGGCCAAAGTTTTGCAACAAAGCAAACTGATCGTTTGGGATGAGTGTACAATGTCGCATAAAAAGCCTTTGAATGCATTAGACAAAATGATGCAAGATTTACGAAACAATCAAAACCAGTTTGGTGGAGCGATGATTCTGTTGGCAGGTGATTTTCGTCAAACATTGCCAGTGATTCCACGATCAACTCCAGCCGATGAACTTAATGCGTGTTTGAAGTCGTCCGTTTTGTGAAAACACGTCAAGAAACTAAAATTGACTGTGAACATGCGTGTCGAGCTGCAGAACAATCAATCTGGAGAAGTATTTTCAAAACAATTACTGGACATTGGCAACGGGAACATCCCGGTTGACATTTCGACCGACTGTATTCAATTTCCCGTCGCTTTCTGCCAGTTCACCAAATCAAAATCCGAACTCATCCGAAAGATTTTTCCAAACATTGCACAAAATTACAAAAATCATGATTGGTTGAGCGAACGTGCTATATTGGTTACGAAAAACATTGATGTCGACGAATTGAATTTTTAGATTCAATCTGAAATAGCTGTCGAATTGATGACGTACAAATCGATGGATTCTGTTACTTCCCAAGATGATGTCGTCAACTATCCAACAGAGTTTTTAAACTCGCTGGAATTACACGGATAACCGCCTCACAATCTCCAACTGAAAGTCGGGTCGGTAATCAAAATGTTACGAAACATAAACCAACCACGTCTTTGTAATGGAACCCGGCTTGCGGTAAAAAACCTGATGAACAACGTCATCGAAGCAACAATATCGACCGACATGCCATTCGATTTTAAACGCTTGCAGTTTCCGGTAAGGCTTTCATTTGCAATGACAATTAATCACCATCAGCATTATTTGTTTTCGCTCCAGATAACAAAACAAAAAATGTCGTGTATCACAGAGCATTGCAATGAACGAAATTATGTTATCACAGTTAAGCAATCGGAAAAATATTTCTTTTATTTTAATTGGTTACCTGACCAGAGATCTTTCAATCAAAATGTAAATAAAACACCATAAGATTCATTGTACTTATTTTCAAATCAAATTTAAATTAAACTTGCCCCAAACCTATATGAATAAAAATTATCATTAAAAAAGCGTATTTTCCCCCTTTTAAACTATTTCAATTCATTTGCAACAGCTTTTCACAAATTCACAAAACAAACACAAATTTTTTTAATTTGGACAGGACAACGTCTGTCGGGTCAGCTATCAAAAATAAAAAATACTTTATTTCAGCTGTGGTTAACGGTATTTGAACAATATATGATGTGTCGGTTCAGTGCACCTACCATTCTTCTTTTAAATATCAATCCGCCACGACTTTGCAACAAAACCACACTTTCAGTGAAAATAAAAATTGAAGGCAAAACAACGTTTGCCGGGTCAGCTAGTTTTGAATAAAAATGTTTCGCCTGCTATAATAACTTTTTATCCTCATTTAATTTAAATCATTTAATTTATAAAAAATAAAATATTTTTATTAAAAATCAATGACAAAATTTTTCGCTGCTGGCGATTTTTTTATAAATGAAATGATTTAAAATCACGCGATCTTAACACAAAATTTTTGCCTGCGCCGCTTACTATATTTTGGAACCAAAATAGTTAAAATAACAGTTACTTAAGTCTTTAAAAACAAAAACAAATCGCAGTTTACTTCAATAAAAACAAACAGTAGGTTGTGACTTGTCACTAATTGTAGGATCTGTTGATTTTTTAAATTTTGGATTAAGTTATTTTATTTTCACTTTTATTTATGAGACATCTTCTAAGATTTTGTTCAATGAAGAAGTTTGTTATCTTCTTATAGCTGAGAAATAATCTACATTTTGTTTTCACAGTTATACAACTAAATAATAAAGATTTTTATTTGCTTCAAAGTTTGCTTTATTATAAGTTATATTTTCTAAGGCAAAATATTGCTTTTTAGACATAATAATATGTTCTTAAATAAAGAAACATAACTATCTGCGATGGTTATTCCTAATAAAAAGTTTTTATTACGTTTGTTTTTGTTTGTAACATCTGGCCCCATGAAGTGTAACAACCAGCCCCTGGTGAGGGGTTGAAAGTGACAGGCCTCCTTTCTCATCATTCATTCATTTATGTCTAATCTTATAATTTGGTACAAACAAAATATTTTAAATTTAAATGCTGAATTGTAACTCAATCCAGAAAATCTATAATCAGGTAAAACAATCAAACAAATAAAAAAATATGACACTTTATAATTAAAATGACACAACTATCCCCGGTCTCCCCCACATGAAAAACTGTTGTTTTTTTCGGAAAACAAAGAGAGAATAATAAAAACACAAAATCTCATCGAATTGGTTTCTT
>OY282640.1:103650008-103655008 GCA_958299015.1 Tetanocera ferruginea | reverse complement strand
ATCCCAAATTTATATCAATATTTAATAAAATGGTTCATCAGGATGAAAGTTTGGAAAACTGTGAACGCTTTTTGATTTTAAAGGATAGTTTAGGTCCAAAGCCACTGGCAGTCATTGCAGACTTTGACATCACGGAAGTCAACTATCCAAAAGCCTTGGAACGCCTAAAGGAAAGCTACGATAAGAAGATTCTGATGTTCGAGGAGCACGTTGGAGCACTCTTTGATTTACCAAAGGCAACAAAAGGTTGTTCGATTCATATTCGATCAATTATTAACACGGTCAATGCGCGTTTGAGTGCGATGCTGTCTCTAGGGGAGTACAAGGATATCGCTAACGCTTTGATCGTTTTTATTGTAATGCAGAAGCTAGACCTAGAGTCGCAAGTCAAGTGGGAGGAATCGATTGACTACACCAAACTCTGCTCTTGGGAGCAATGTGCAGCTGTGCTATCAAGAAAATGCCAGAACCTGGAAGCGCGTGAAGCAAAGACCGTTCGCCCGGAAAGCAAGCCGTTTGTTGCCAAGGAGCGTGATAATAGACCAAATTACAGTTTTCCAAAAAAGTTTACACCAACATCGCTTGCAATCGGAACGCTATCATGTGACGTGTGTAAGAAAGATGGACACGAAATAGCGAACTGCACGGAGTTTGCTAAGATGATGGTGCAAGAGCGATACAAGGCTGTGCGCGGCGCAAATGTTTGTTTCGTGTGTTTGAAGAAAGGACATTCCTACAGGCGTTGCACTGCAAGCAAGTGCGCTGTTTGCAATTTTCGACATCATAAACTTCTGCACAGGTTTTCTTCTGTTGCTCCCACGAACGAGGCAACAATGAATGAATCACCAACCACATCTTCATCGACGACGCTGCATACGGCAGCGGCGGAAGCAGTAAATGTTCCAGAAGTATTTCTAGAGACTGCTATAGTATTCGCTGAAGACGTTTATGGTCAAGATTACCCTGTAGGAGTCATTTTGGACTCAGCCTCTCAGATAAGTATTTTGAGCGAGAAAATGGCTTCAAGACTAATGTTGAAAACGACCTCGTGCTGTCTAGGTGCAAGTGGCGTAGGAGAGATGGGTATAAAAATCCGGAAGAAGTCGCAAATCGTTGTTTAATCAAGATTTAATAATTTTAAAACAACATTGGAGGTGTTCATTATGCCCAAGATTACTGGCCAAAAACCTGATGAAATCGTGGATGTGTCGCAGTGGAACCTCCCAAGAAACATCGAGTGGGCAGACCCGTCTTTCAATATTCCAGCGCCAGTAGATATGCTTTTGGGTGCAGAAATTTTCTTGGATTTAATGTCGGTTGGGCGCATAAGACTTGGAGAAAACTTGCCACAACTTCAGAAAACGCTGTTAGGATGGGTTGTCTCTGGAGCCTCCAGACGGTCGACTGATTCTGACCGCAATAAGGTCAAAAGCCTTTTAGTTGACTGTAGTAACGCTAAAGAGGTGGTGCTGCTTGATGAATTAGTGGAACGATTTTGGCAGTTGGAGCAGATAACGTTAAGTACTTCATTTCTTACAGAGGAGGAAAAGGAGAGCGAGAGACCGTTTGAAGATAAAGTGAGCCGAGATTCAGCTGATAGATTTGTAGTAAAAATACCATTTAAAGACAATGTCAATGAATTGGGTGAATCTTACCATATTGCAGAGCGACGATTTCTGTCCCTTGAGCGTCGGCTGGACAAGGACCCGGCAACAAAAAATTCGTAAAAAAACTTTATACAGGAATATCTACAACTGGGACATATGACGATTGTTGAAGGTAAGGATAAGTCCAAATTGAAGTATTTTTCACCACATCAGCACGTACTATGGCCTGATTCTTCAAGCACCAAACTTAGAGTTGTATTTGACTGAAGCTGTAAAACAAGTACAGGAATCTCATTGAATGATGTGATGATGAAGGGCCCTGTTGTACAAGATGATCTGTTGTCGATTGTTTTGCGGTTCAGATGTTGTAAATATGCGATAACAGCGGATGTGACAAAAATGTATAGGCAAGCATGGGTCACTGATGATGATTCCTATTACCAGGCGATTATTTGGCGTGATTCATCAAAGGATGAACTCAAAACATATCGTCTGCGTACGATAACGTATGGTACTACAGCTGCACCGTACTTAGCTACCAGGTGCCTGAAGATGCTAGCGCAGGATAATTCTGCAGAGTATCCACTGGGCGCGAGTAAGATTTTAAAAGATTTTTATATGGATGATCTTATCTCAGGTGCAGACTCAGAAGAGGATTTATTTAAAATTTATAAACAGGTGTCCACAATTTTGAGCACAGCTGGATTTCCATTGCATAAATGGCACTCAAACCACAAACAATTTCTTCGAAAAGTTCCTGAAGGAGATAGGGAGAAGCCCCTTCGAATGAATGATGCTGAAATCATCAAGACTCTTGGGATTATTTGGGACCCTACAGCAGATGTGTTTCGTTACGTGCGACCTAATATAAATCCGGGAAAAACTATCACGAAGAGGATTGTGCTAGCTGAGTTGTCATCGTTGTTTGATCCCTTGGGGCTCATAAACCCAGTCATCGTCAAGGCTAAGGTGTTCATGCAGGATTTGTGGATTTTGAAGGTTAATTGGGATGAGTCGCTTCTGATGGGCTTGCATTGCTATTGGGATGAGTTTCGAAAGAAGCTGAGCGCTGTAGAGAACGTAAGAGTTCCCCGCTATGTACTAGCAACAGGAGGCTACGTTCAAGTGGAAATGCATGGGTTTGCGGATGCATCCATGCGAGCTTATGGGTGCTGCATATATGTAAGGTGCGTTGGATGTCATGGCGAAGTCAACGTTCAGCTTAGGAGTGCGAAATCGAGAGTTGCACCAGTTGTTACAAAATCACTTCCACGCCTGGAGCTATTAGCTGCCGAGCTTTTGTCGAAGCTGTTGGTAAAGACTCAAAACAACTTTTCGGTACCGGTTAATGCTGTTTATCTGTGGTCTGATTCCGAGATCGTGTTGGATTGGTTGAGCCTGCACCCTTCTGCTTGGTCAACGTTCGTAGCGAACAGGGTTGCGTCAATACAGGAATCAACCAAGACTGCGATCTGACGGCACGTGCCATCGAAGATGAATCCGGCCGATATAGTATCACGAGGTGCGTATGCAGATGAGCTGGAGGGATGCAATTGGTTTTCTGGTCCGGAGTTCTTGTGGGCGCCCTGCGAAGAGTGGCCTCCAAATAAGGTGCGTACCAGAGCAGCAGAAGTAAAGGACGAGCGACGAAAAGGAGCGACATTTCTCCATGTGCAGTGCGAGAAAAACAAACTTTTGGAGTGGATTGAGAACCAAAGCCAGTTTGAAAAGTTGCAGCGAAGGGTGGCTCTGATGCTTCAAGTCTGTCGGAGAGGTAAAGCATGACAGAGGCTTTCAAGCATGACAGTACAGTTGTTGGACGAAGCTCTGCTTCGCATAGTTTATTGCCTGCAGCAGCACTACTTTTGCGCTGAATATCGCAGTCTGAAAAGTTGTGGAGAAGTTCCTGCTTCAAGTAAGTTGAAAAGTTTAAATGTATTTATTGAAAGCAGTCATGGTGTAGAAATATTGCGAGTGGGAGGGCGACTTCTAAATGCAGAGATTCCGTATGACGCCAAGCATCAAATACTACTGCCGGGTGACAATAACTTTGTTAAATGCTACGTAAAGTTTGTTCATGAGAAAAACTATCATGCTGGCACACAAGCGTTAATGGCGATCATACGACAGAGATTTTGGGTTATCAACGCAAGAAAACTAATTCGTACAGTGACTAGCAAGTGTCTGATGTGTTTTCGAAGTCGACCAAGACTGCAGCGACAGCTCATGGGCAATCTACCAGAAGCTCGAGTAAACGTAACAAGACCATTTGCTACGGCTGGTGTGGATTTTTGCGGGCCAATAATGACGAATTATCGTCTACAGAGAGTACGGTTTACCAAAAGTTATATATATGTCTTTGTCTGTTTTGTAACTAAGGCGGTACACCTGGAGGAAGTGTCAGACTTGACATCGAAAGCATTCATTGCAGCACTGAAAAGGTTTGTAGCACGGCGCGGCTTGTGCTCTCATCTTTATTGCGACAATGGGACAAACTTTGTCGGAGCTCGCAGGGAACTGAAAGAGTTCAAAGAAAGGTTCTTTGAACAGCAGACGCAGAAAGAAGTATCGGAGTGCTGTACCGCAAACAGCATTATATTCCACCACATACCACCGCGCTCTCCTCACTTTGGAGGATTGTGGGAGGCAGCGGTGAAATCAGCTAAGTATCACTTAACTCGTATTATAGGTGATTCACATTTAACGTTTCAGGAGCTTTGTACGGTGATAGCGGAAATTGAGGCGATCTTAAATTCGCGGCCATTGACTGCGATGTCCAACGATCCAAATGATGAAAGTGTTTTGACCCCGGGCCACTTCCTAATTGGCAGTCCATTGGTTGGCATTGCGGAGCCAACAACTCATACAGACAACCTTTCAAATTTAAATCGATGGGCGCGAATCAGTGCTATTAAACAATATTTTTGGCGGAGATGATCAAAGGAATATCTCCATGAGCTGCAGCAGAGGGTCAAGTGGACCAGAAAGCAGCGAAACATAGAAGAGGGTGATCTAGTCTTGGTCGCTGAAGAAAACTTGCCACCAAAGCAGTGGTTGCTTGGGCGAGTTTCCAATGTAGTCAAGAGTACAGAAGGCTGCGTACGAGTTGCTGATGTGAAGACAAAGAAGGGAGAAATTCGGCGTGCTGTTCACAAGTTGGCGCAAGTTCCACGTGATGAGTAGATATTTGACGTATCTTTGAGATACATCAAAGGCGGCGGCATGTTAAGGCTTAAATAATAATTCATTGTTATTTTGTTAATATTTAAATTTTAATACTATTTTTCATACTTAAAATCTTGTATTTATTTACTACTTTTTATTGCCTTGTAAAAGAGCGTTTCTGAACACTGTATTAAAATGAGAGAACATTTTAATACAGTTCAGTACAGT
>OY282640.1:103637508-103640008 GCA_958299015.1 Tetanocera ferruginea | reverse complement strand
AAATTTGCTCACAACTTCAGCCTCACGACCACATTTTAATAACTGGTGACTTCAACCTTCCTAATGTTTCTTGGAACCGTTGTGCTGAAAATTCTGCAGTGTTCCTTCCGTCTTCAGAACAATCATCTGTTAACTCATTTTTAAATGAGCTTTTGAGTCAAGGACTTTTTCAAATCAACTATCACTATAATAGAAATAACCGTTTGTTAGACCTTATATTTTTTGATGATAGTAATATTGTTTCAGTTAATAGGTCTGATCCACTTGTGTATCCGGAGGACTTACATCATCCGACTGTTGAAATCACTCTGAATTTTCCCAAACAATCTATATCAAATCGTTTGAATCCTCCCTCAGAGTTCAACTTTAAAAGAACAAATTATGTAATTTTAAGAAATAATTTGTCAATTATCAACTGGTCATCACTACTTAATATCAATACTACAAGAATATTGCCACAAACCCTTGATTCTGCCGTGTTTGCTTTTAACAATACTCTTAATAATTGCTTTTCAACTTCAGTTCCTCAGAGAAAAGCCTCTCTAATATCTGGTCCCACTTGGTATACCAAAGAACTGAAAAATCTGAGAAACTTAAAATCAAAATATTATAAAAAATACTTTAAATCTCATAATATTTGTGATTTTGCTTCTTATACCTCAACTAAATATAAGTACCGTCAATTATGTAGGCAATCTTATAGCATATATTTAACAAAAGTCAAATTAAACATCAAGTCTGATGCAAAGTCATTTTGGAACTTCGTTAATACTAAACGTAAGATAAATCCATATCCATCTTTTATGAAATATAAAACATTTGAGTCGGATGTTGATATTACTATATGTAATCTTTTTGCAGATTTTTTTAAGACTACTTATTCATCTGCTTCTTACGATAGTTTAAGTTATTATTTAAATCTGCAACCTGGCGATATTTGTTCTCCAATAATTGATATTAACACTGTTTCAACCTACTTGAAAAATCTTAAGACCTCTTATAAAAGCGGTCCTGACAATATACCTTCTTGTATATTGAAATATTGCTGTGAAGAACTTGTAGTTCCAATTACTATGCTTTTTACTGCATCGTTGCAATCTTGCTATTTTCCAGTGGCATGGAAATCTTCTTTTATTATTCCGCTGCATAAATCTGGCAATAGGTCTTTGATAGACAACTATCGGGGAATTGCAAAGCTCAGCGCCCTTCCTAAGCTTTTTGAGGCTATTGTAACCTCACAACTATCACATAGCGTTAAATCTTTAATATCTCCTTTTCAACATGGATTCTTATCTGGAAAATCTACTGTTACTAATCTTCTAGAATTTACATCTAAAACTATTGAGAATTTTGGAAAAGGTCTACAAACAGATGTTATTTATACAGACTTTAGTAAAGCCTTCGATGTTGTAAATCATAAGCTGTTAGTTATAAAACTGTCTCTTCTTGGTTTTCCAACGCATTTAGTGCGGTGGATTGAATCATATTTATTAAATAGAACGCAAAGCGTTATATTTAACCTCGTAAATTCAGATGAGTTTGTTGTTACTTCTGGTGTACCTCAAGGAAGCCATTTTGGTCCTTTATTGTTTTTACTTTATGTAAATGATTTACCATCTGTGGTTAAGCATAGTAATATCTTGCTATACGCTGATGATGTTAAACTTTTTCTTTCTTATAAAAATGGGTACGACTCTTTTTTCCTTCAAACCGATCTTGACCATCTTTGTAACTGGTGCGAAATTAACTGCATGAAGCTCAACTTGAAGAAGTGTAAACACATGACCTTTTTCTCGGAGGCAACCTTCTCGAAGTTATTACAAAATAGGTGACTATACACTTGAGTTCTTAGAGCTTTTCGATGATCTCGGAGTAACTATGGACACCAAACTTCGCTTTAACATTCACATTAATAAAGCTATTAGCAAAGCTAATAGTACTCTAGGATTTATTAAACGATGGTCTAAGGAGTTTAATGATCCTTTTATAACTAAAACCTTATTCACATCGTTAGTAAGGCCCATTCTAGAATACGCTTCAATTGTTTGGTGCCCTCGTTATGGGTGTTACATTGATGATATAGAATCTGTTCAAAAGCAATTTCTTCTGTTCTGCTTACGTGATCTATATTTTAATTCAAACTTTAATTTACCTTCTTATGAATATCGATTACAGCTAATTAATCTGCCTTCTTTAAAAAATAGGAGAACTATGCTAAATGTTAGTTGGATTTTAAAACTCTTACATGGATATGTCAACAGTCCATATTTACTGAGTAAAATTTACTTTAATGTTCCTCTTCGACCTAGAAGATCTTTTGAGCTACTTTATATGAACTTTTGTAGAACTAATTACTTACAAAATGAACCACTAAGAAGCGCTTGCGGTGATTTTAATTCCGTTTCAGATGTTATAACATTAAATGAATCCATGTACTCAATTAAACTTAAAATTTTAGATTATCTGCAGTTTCGCCGCTGAGTCTGTACTAACACAATTT
>OY282640.1:103607508-103612508 GCA_958299015.1 Tetanocera ferruginea | reverse complement strand
AAGTAGTCTTTAATTGCATATGCCTCTTTGTTGATTTTCCTCCACCTCAAATCAAAGACATTTTTCGTATTAAGTCGAATCCCAGCAATAATGTACCTTTGGTCATCATTAAATATATTCTCATCGTTTGATCGAAATCGTGTGCTTAAAGCTTTTGGAGAGTACAAAATCAGCCGTCAACGCTGAAAGCCGAAAACTCTTGCAAGCGGCAATCGCCTTAAAGCGACAAAAACATATTTATAATGCTTTTACATTTCGTGGCTCTGTCTACATTCGAAGAGAAAAAAATTCTCAGAGTGTTCTCATCTGCAATTCGGACGATCTCAAAGATGCGACTTATGGTGCCAGAACGTTTCACGAGCCGGCTGATTAAGTTCTTGCTTTATCTTTTCTTTAAGTTCTTATTGCTAATCTTTATTATAATTTTAGATTCACTTTATTATTTATTTCTTTTACTCTTAATTTTCTTTCACTATCTCATTTTTTTGCAATATTTGCCTAAACTTAGCCCTCTTGCAATTTCTTCTTATTTCTATGTTAGATTCTAGTCGTTCGTCTTCTGATGCTGATGAAAATAATAAAATGCTGTTTCAAATATTGTGCAAACAACGCATTGGCCTGAACGTTATTCACTTCAATGCTCGTAGTTTAAATACGTCCAAATTAGACTATATTAAGTATATTTTTGAAGATTCCTTAGTGGACATTATCTGCATCTCTGAAACGTGATTATGCAGTGACATAAGTGATGCAATCTTGAGTATAAAAAATTATAATTTGTATAGGAATGTTCGTTATGGTAAAAGAGGTGGTGGTGTTGCAGCTTACTGTAAAACATGTCTGAATACTAAAGTTGTAAGTCAATCTCATGGCTGTGGTATTGAGTTTATTAACATAAGTGTATCGGACAACAACACCAAAATATTTTTGTCGTGTGCTTATAATCCGAATAAATCTTTTTCTGTTGAGCCACTATTTTCTGAATTAACTAAGTTTATTGTTAACTATGACCATACCATATATGGTAATGGTATGTGGTGATTTCAATATTAACCTTCTCAATAATGACATTGGAAAACTTACTATGTTTGATAAAATATCGTCGCTTGGACTATCTGTAGTCAATGTAACGGTAATAACTCAATACCAAGTCCTCTTGATTATTTTATTGTGTCGGATCTTTCTGTAGTTTCATTATTTGATCAACTGTTTTTTGTCTCTGATCACGACTTAATTTTCTGTTCACTGAATGTTAATTTGTCTCGTAATGTAGCACCAAATATTTTTTCTATCGTGATTTTAAACGTCTTAGTCTTTCGTCACTGTATTATGATATGTCCATGATTTCTTTTAATGAGTGTTGGTTTCACAGTGATGTTAACGATAAACTTAAATCTTTTGTTGACCCTATAAAATATTTGTTTGAAAAACATGTACCACTTCGTACTTTAAGCGTTAAAAATGTGTCTTGTCCTTGGTTTACACCGTATGTGCTAGATAGTGTAAGGAAAAGAAATCGACTTCACAAAGCATGGAAAAAATTACCAACATCAAACAACTGGGAAATTTTCAGGTTGGCCAGAAATGAGGCTGTTCTCATAACAAGACTGGCAAAAACGAGATACTATGCTGATAAGCTGAAACTCACTCTTCCTAACAAAATTTTATGGCAGAACATAAAAAACTTATCATACGTAACACAAACTCTTCTGAATGTCACATTGACCCGGAAATCCTCAATGAATTTTTTGTTGACTCTGCTGGTGTGTCTGATGATAACGATAATTTGCACTATTATAATCTGTCTGTCCCACAACAATTCAAGTTTTGTCCGGTCAATGAGATGGAAGTTTGAAAATGTGTGTCGCTTATAAAATCTAATGCAGTATCTGAAGATGGCATTCCTATCAGATTCATTAAGTTGTTACTGCCTCATATTTTAAGCCCACTCACGCATATTAAAAACCATTGTCTTATATCATCTTCATTTCCTGACTTGTGGAAAATGGCTATTGTGCAACCAGTTGCAAAAAAGCAGAACCCTTCTGGTGCTAATGATTTTAGGCCAATAAGCATATTATCACCACTGGGAAAAGTATGCGAAAAACTCAGTGCTCAACAAATAAGAAAATATTTGTCTGAACAAAACCTGCTATCCCCATTTCAATCTGGCTTTCGGCCTGGGCATGGGTGTTCTACGGCAGTAGTAAAGGTGATTGATGATATTAGACCTGAATTTGACGGTGGATATATGACCTTACTATGTTTACTTCATTTTTCTAAGGCGTTTGATAAAGTGAACCATTCGTATTTATGTCGTAAGCTTAAGTTTCTTTTTGGATTTTGTGATAGTGCCGTCAATCTTATGTCTAGTTATTTGTGTAATAGATTGCAAAGAGTCAAGGTGGGTCAAAACTTTTCAGAACACAAATTAGTTTTAAGTGGTGTTCCGCAAGGCTCGATTCTTGGTCCACTCTTATTTTCAATTTTTATCAATGACATCTTTAGTGTCTGCAAGCATGCGTCTGTTCACGCATATGCTGATGATGTCCAACTTTATCTCTCAAGAAGAACTGGATTACTTGAAGATCTGTGTTGTAGATTAAATGAAGATCTTAGTAGTATCAATATGTGGGCTAGTTGTAATGGCCTTCAACTTAATGCTTCCAAATCATATGTCCTACCCATCTGTAAGAACAAAACATGTGTTGTCGATGTCCCTGATCTGTTTATTGGTAAAAATAAGCTAGCCGTAGTGTCCAAAATTAAAAATCTGGGTTTCTATATTAACTCTTCTCTGTCCTGTGTAGATCATGTAAATAGTGTTGTCCAAAAAGTTTACTATGTCCTGCGTAATTTAGGGGCCTCGGTAGTCGAGTGGTTAGCGTGCTTGACTGCCAACCCAGGGGTTCTGGGTTCGAATCCTGGTCTAGCCATGGTCCTACGCTCTTACCTTTCTTTATTTCTTTCCTCATTTCTAATCAACTGAAATTCAAAATTCATCAATAAATACGACCTTGGAAGTTGTAGTTGGTGGTAGAGATGTTTGTGGAATTAGATTGCTTGATAACTCGAATTGACTGAGGTAAAGGCATAACACTTACCTCAGATTCAAATTCGCATGTTGATATAGCGCTCCGCCACACATACAACATTCTACACTTGTTTCTCTTGATTTCACTTTCTCTCCTACTTATCTATCTCCCCATTTCCGAACCAAGGCAGACTTGACTGAATAGGTTTGACACCTGAAATCTTTGGTTCAAAGCTAAAAAAAAAAAAAAAAATTTAAGAATGTCGTCGAGTGTTACTCCTGTTGATATAAAACGAAGACTAGTAATCCAACTCATTTTGCCTTTAATAACATATTCTGATATTGTTTATAGTAAACTCGACTCATCCTCTCGATTGAAGTTACAAATTTATTTTAATTATGCAACTCGTTATGTTTATGGGCTGCAAAAATTTGACCACCTTTCAAGATTTAGAAATGCGATACTGGGTTGTGACATAACAGCTTATCTCAATGCACGAAACTGCTTATTTTTGCATAAACTCATTCATGATAAAACACCCTCATACCTGTATGACAAGCTCCAGTTTAGTGTATCGAGAAGAAGCTATGTTCTCATTGTCCCTAGGCATAACTCATTGAATTCGTCTCATCTATTTTTTATCAACGCCATTATACTGTGGAATGCACTACCACGTGGGATTAGGGAAATTAGTAGGAGAGGTATTTTTAGGCAATCTGTCCTATCTTTCTTTTCTTCCTCTTAGTAGATATCTACTGCTGTCCTTTTGTTTTCTTCTTACCTACATTTTATAATTACCTTTATTTAATTATGATTGTTTAAGCTTTAAATATATATATAAATATAATTATTAATAAATATTTTTAAAATTTATTTTACCTAATTTATGGTTATCTTACTTATTGTTATTATTGTAATCTAGTAATCTAATAATCTAATGTAATATAATAAGTCTATTGTTGTTATTATTTTATGTCGTACTTTAAACGAACATTGTTCTTATTGTACTTGCTTGCTAAAAATAAATTGAAATTGAATGAAAAAAAAAGAAAAAAAAAAAAGTAATTATCGTAAGCATAATAATAATAAAATAAACAATAGCAAGAATAATAATAATCATAGTTAAAATAATTGTTATCCAATCTCATAAAAATACCCAAATAAATCTTATTTTATTTAAGTAACGAATAATCATTGGCAACTCTTTAAAACATTAATGTTTTTATAACACATATAATTTCACAAGTCTACAAAAGTTAACGTCAGAAACAAGCAAAACGTCAAGAAAAGTAGCCTGTCTCTCTGCAAATGCCAACGTCAATTTCAACATCCGCAATTTCAACTTTTTCTTTTTGGATCTCGAACACGTTGGTCAGAACAAATTTTCAATACCTTACTTTTCGCCACATGGCTTTAAACCAAAGATAAAATAAAATTGAGCCTGATAAATATTAAGCATCTGCTTAAAATATTTATTGCATTCTCGTTCGTTGCATATAAATCGGTTGACGCCCTTAATAATTGCTTGACACATAATTGTGCCAAATCGCATAAAAGAGCCAATCGCTCTTCTATCAATTGACGAATCAATTGATGCCTTGCTCGTACAGAGGCCGTTTGCGATATCAATCCTCATAACCACCATTGAATTATTCGTGCTGCCGAACCGATTCATTAGAATAGCCATGAGCATAGTCGCCGCCCCTTTGGACGGACAACAAGTATGTTTTGTTATTGGCCAAAATTCAACCAGACTAGACCATTGGCAACAGCATAAACATGCACTCGTCACCAACGCTCCCGTAGTGAATGCCTCGGACCAGGATTAGCAGATTGATAATAGAAAAAATAAAAAAAAACAAAAACAAAAAAAAAATATCAACAAATTTGGTTAAATAATCTAAAAAGAAAACAAACTAAAAAAGAAACAAAACGAAAAGTGTAAACAAAATGAGCAACCTAAAA